>MNAD01000521.1:0-59854 GCA_001895945.1 Trametes pubescens | reverse complement strand
TTCGCCCCGTCTCCAGGCAAACCGCCCGCTGTGTACGCCCTCCTCGAGCCCCGAATTCTACAAACGTTACGGTTCAGTCGTCGAGTGTTCGACCGCTTGAATGTAGTGGGTTGCTTAACATATTTAGCGCCTGAAGTGAGCGTGCGATGCAATCGAGATTTAGATGTTTATTTTGATCACCGATCTTAGATCCCTTGATCGTCAAGCAATCGTTCCTCGCTCTCGCTCTCCTTCTCTCTCCCCCTTTGCACCTTGGAACAGAGAGAAGACTGAAAATTCGTCCAGATCTGGCTGCGTTCCACCAGAAATTGATCAGATCCATACCATTGAAGACACTGACCGATTCGCGAGGCTGCGACGTCTCTTCATTGGCAACATAAGGTCGAGTTATTCAAGGGTGCTCGTCCGCTCCCGGTAAGCACGAAAGGATTATGATCTATGACTTTAACTAAATGTTTTCAAGTTATATTGGCCACCGTGTAGCATAGCCCCCGCCCTCCAAGGTCACGCCGCTTGCCCAAACATCAAGCATCTGTGGCTTTCTGCAGCGCGATGTATGGTATACCCGATTGGAATCCTACCATTTGGCATCCTCTCTACGAGGACGAGAATCGAACGGCCATGTCACGACTTGCCAGTCGCCTCTGGGAGTACCCTCCACGAGCACCTGCTCCCCCCGAGAAGCTACCGGCAGCTCACAACACTCTGTCCATCAAGATCCTAACACGAAGCATGTCCACGTTTCAGCCAGTGCTGTCTTCACGGCTAGAAACGGGAGCATACTACAAGGACAAGACAACGAGTTCACTTGAGCCGAGGTCTATCCACGTTCTTCCCACAGAGCTTCTAATCTACATATTCACGCTCTGCGAGGAACTCCCTTTCCGAAGAGACACCCCACCGATCCGGGCGATCGGAAAACTCATGCTCGTCTGCTCACAGTGGCGCATTCTGATTCTCGACACATCCACGTTCTGGCGACATGTTTCTGCCACCCCGAACTTCGCCTGGTTGACACTTTGTCTCGAGCGCTCACGCGGCTGTACGCTGGACCTCGAAGTCCTCGCACCAAGATACGCAAACACCGACGCTCTCGCGCTCATCTTGCCGCACGCGCGACGCATACGGTCGATTTGTGCGTATCTCAGCGTTTGGAGGGACCAATACGAGATGCTGCGCCCCCTTTTCGACGTGGGAATGCCTTGCCTCGAGTTTCTTGAGCTCACCCCTATCGGCACCTTCCAGTTCCCCAGACCAATAACTCCGGGATCTTGGAACGAGCCTCGGCTGTCGATCTCACCCTGCCTACGTTGGCTAGTCGCAAAACAGATCAGCTCGTCGGGAACCTCCTGGCGTTCGTTGCGTCAACTCAAGATGTCCGACACTCTCCAGCCTCGCGAGTGCTGTACATGCTCTATCTCCGACCTCATACGCGTCATCTCCCACAACTCCTCGCTGGAGGACATCGTGCTGCACTTCAGCCGTCACCTCCAATATCCCCCGCCTAAATGGACCAGAGGTGGCGAAGACGACCTCCTGAGCGCCGCCACACAGGCCCTACCGAGGATATCTCTCCGCCGCCTTCAAGCACTCTCCCTTCAGGGATCGCTCTGGTTCGTGTCGACCATAGCACAGCACCTCGATTTTCCAGCGGACATTCCAAATGTCAACATCCGTGTGCGACGCAAACCGATGGACGATACGAGCGAACAGGTCGTCGTCCGTCTCCTCATGTCGCGTTTCCGTCCGGTCCTGGAGCGCATGACAGACATGGTCCTCGCCGGCGACCAGGAGAGCCAGGCGCGGCTGTATTCTCCGAGACCTCGCTGGCCGGCGCGCAGGGCAGTGCACAACTCGCTACTGTACTTCTCGCTGGAGGACTCAGAGG
This sequence comes from Trametes pubescens, assembly GCA_001895945.1. Classification (NCBI taxonomy): domain Eukaryota; kingdom Fungi; phylum Basidiomycota; class Agaricomycetes; order Polyporales; family Polyporaceae; genus Trametes; species Trametes pubescens. Next base: position 57,966 of record MNAD01000521.1, on the reverse strand, counting down.
AGACGCCACTAGAAGGCGCACCTCTGCTGATCCCAGTGGAGGCGCGCCTCCGTGCGCTCGTGTCCGCGATGTCGTCTGTGCAAGTGCGCAGCCTGGCAGTCCATGTGTCCCTCACGCGGTTTGGCCCTGCTGGCGTACCCGAGGCCGCGGCGGCCATGGAGTTTTGGGCGGCCGTGTTCGACGCTGTCCCGTCAGTCGAGCACCTGCGCGTCATCGTCCCACCCGCCGCCTTTCCCCAGCTCCGCGTCGATCTCGTGGAACTAGTCCGCGCGCTGACTCCCGCAGGACTTGGAGAAGAAACGCTTCGGGATCACCTCGCGCTCGCACGGTGCCCGTTACTGACCCGGCTCAGCATCCATGGCGAGCTTGGGTGTGGACCGGGCCCGGAGTCGCTAAACGCTGTAGAAGCCTTGGCTGACTGCGTGCGCATGCGCGCGGGTGCTGGGGCCCCCGTCGACGACCTGGACCTCCACTTTTGGCACCGAAAATACTCTGCGCAGGCGTTGGATGAGGCGCATCGCGCGTTATTGGCCCAGGCAAGTCCCTTCGTGGGGCGTTTGGTGTGCAAGTTTGGGGTCAGTGCGGGCTGCCGGTCGTGCTTGCGAATGTAGGCTGGATAGTCAGGTTTTGGAAAATGATCCACGGATAGGCGCAAAGTATCTCAGCTACTCACTCTTCATTCGCTAGTTGCTTCGATGGCGATCTGGATGGACTTCTTCTGCCAACCCGCGCATTCTTTGAACTTCCTTGAGGGGTGAGGCCCCGGTGGCAAACAGGAGGAGGTGAGTATAACAACCGCTTTAGGGATGCCATGCATGTGAGGATTCACACAGACGCAGATCTTGATGGGATCGGAGTCTGATCACACGGGCGTTCAAACGTTCATGCTTTCGCCTTGCCTCCAACCACCACTGAAGTCTGACCGACACCTTAAGTGTGCCTCAGGCTTCCCGTTGTAACTCAGGTGTATTCGGCCCCCTCGTCGAGCACATCCAAATGGCTGCCCAAGGAATCCTGCTTAGCTCTGATGATGGTCAGTCCGTATCCATCTACTACGTTCGCGCAGTGGACCTTGTGGCTTGCTACTGTTCTAGGCTCGAGCTCATAGATCCCCGCCCAAATCTCTTAACAGTTATATCGCCTCAAATACCCGGATAGACAGGCCTCAGATCTCGTCCCGCGATGCGAGCTCTGTGCTCTTGCACTCCAGGAGGAAGGCGGCGCCCTCACCCGTCTCAGCACACGCTCGTGGCGGCCACAGCTCTGCCCTCATCCAGCTCAACACGATACGTCTCGGACGGACTCGAAGGACATCGTTTCCAACCTGCGACGAGACCCCACTGTAACAGTGCACGTCGTTCCGGTAGAAGCCTCTAGGAACATCGTCCTCGATCCGTACCTGGACGAAAGTCAGCTCCCCGGGATCCACAACGTTCCTATCGAACTCACAATCCGCATCTTCGCACTTGTAACTGCTCTCGAGAACGGCCTGTGCGAAGGTTGGTTCCCCACCACCGGCGTGGCGAAGCTGATGCTGGTCTGCCGACACTGGCGCAACATCGCGCTCTCTACGCCCTCGTTCTGGCGACACATTGACGGCACCCGGCCATTGCGTTGGATTTCGCTCTGTCTCGAGCGCTCGCAAGGCTGCACGCTCGAAGTCTCCCTCACTCTGGACCGGCAGGTCGACCCCGCGGACATGCTAAACCTCGTGATGCCGCATGCGCGGCGGATCGCGTCCCTCTACGCCAACCTATCGATGGAGCGTGGGCACTACTGGCACATCCTGCGACCCCTCTTTGCCGCTGATATGCCGGCTTTGGAACGCCTGGAGCTCGTTCCTCTGCGTGATTGGGACGATCTGCGCTATGCCCGGCAGAAGACGTGGGACTTCGGGATCTGTCGCGCGAAAATGCCATACCTCCGGTGGCTCTCCGTCGAGCAGGTCATACTCCCATCCCCGCGAGACTTCTGGCAAGCACTCCGGGTCTTGAAGCTGTACGGCTACCCCTCCGCCTGCTCTATTCCCCGCTCTATAGACGACCTCGTCGATGTCCTGGCTCGGAACCCGCAGTTGGAGGAGCTCCATATTCGCCTGTACACTATCCTAGGCGAGAAGTCGATACGAATTCCAACGATGCTAGACCAGGGTAGCGCGCGCCGGCGACAGCCTGTAGCTCGAGTGCATCTTCCTCTTCTACACACTTGTTCGCTGCATGCGTATAACGAATTCGTCGAGGAGCTCCTTTGTCGTCTGGAATTACCGGAGGATATTCTCGACGTTCGCACCATTCCCGCACCACGCTGATACGACAAGCCTTGCCTATTTTATGACTGCAAAAGAAGACCAGGCTGGTCACTACGTTGTACAAGCATGACATCCTTCTCCGACGCCGCCTGCACTTCCTACTCCTCCCCATCCAGCTCCTCGTAGTGCCGGAAGATGCCCATGCTGAACTTCTGCCTCTTCCCGCTCGCAATGTATTCTTTGATCCCCTTCTCCCCCTGGACGCGCTCGTGCAGCTTGAACAGATTCTCGTACTTCTTCGTCTCCTTCAGCTTCGCAAGCCGCTTCGGGAACTGGAATAGTAGCCCGTCGATGACATGGAACAGCACGAGGTCCGCCGTCGTCGTCTGCGCTCCCACGAGGAACGTGCGCCCGGCCTTGCTCTCCGCGGTCGCGGGGTTCGTCGCGAGCACGCTCTCGAAGTACTCGAAGAAGCGCGGGATGCGGACCTCGCGGAATACCTTCGCCGCGCGCACCGCCTCCGCCTTCTGGTCCTCGTAGTACAGTGACGTTGCGACCGGGTGGTGCACGTCGTGCGTCTCGTTCTGCACGTCGAGCGCGGTCAGCGTCAGCTGGTGCACGACCGCGCGCTCCTCCTCCGCCTTCTCGAGCGCGTCCGCGTCGAGCGCGCGCAGGGCCTCGCACGCCGCCTCGCCGTGTGTGTTCAGCGCGTTGCCGTGCATGCCCGCAAGCCCACATCGGGGGGCGATGTGGTTGAGGATGTTGCCGGTCTGCGAGAGCACGCGGCCGGAGGGCAGCTGGAGCGCGGGCGGGGCGAAGTGGGGCGGGGTGCCGACTTTGGAGGGGGAGGCGAGGGTGCTCATGAGGTCTGAAGACCGCTCGGTGTACGGGATGCCTGCGTATTCGAGCGCAAGGCGGACGTACTCGCCGCGTCCGGGGATCCCAGGCCACTAGAGCGATATCAGCGTCGATCTTGCAGACTCGTAGACTATGTCAGGGGCGGCTCACGTAGTAGAGAGCGTATTCTTCGGTGCGTTGCTTCTTGGCTGCGCTCATGGTTACGTACGAGAGTCTGGCGGCGTTCAAAGATCTAGCGTGGGTGGCGGTCCGAGTCGTTGTAGTGGTGGTAAGACGGACGAAGATAGACACACAGAGTTCAGCCACAGATCGTTCTTATAGTAGTCGGCGGGCGGCCTGGCACATGACGTTGCTGGGAAAGCTAGGATGTTCGTACTGCCGTGGTCGAGTTCGTAGCAAACTGAACAGTCAGTGTCGCTGACTACGGTACTTGCAGTATATCGAATTCGTCTGGTCTAGTGGCGACTCTTGGTGGACATGACTTAGGCTGCCCATGATGGCCGTCCATGCGCGGTGCGAAAGGGCACTCACGGTTCCGACTACCCAGTCAACTGACTCGACTTGTACGACACAGTGGATGAAATGTATAAGTCTCCAGGCGGTGCTGAATGTACAACACATATGCTGACCAACGTCTGGCGGCATCTGCCTAAGTATCCGTACGTTCGTGCTCCGAGTCGACATAGCCGCACCCGGGGCTATTGCCTGGGGTTACTTACCAGCAAACAGTACTGAGATCCGGCTATGCGACTCGAACGGAGGCTCGGCAGGGAGGGTTGCTGGCCAGTGAACATTGAACCCGGGGGAGTCAGGGTCTTCACATATCCATCTGATCACCGTAGTTCCCGCAATTTTGGGCCTATCTAGTCGACGCAAGTGAACAGACTGAGGTAGGCTGAGGTTCACAGGGGTGAGTGTGAGTCCTGTAAAGCCGTGCACGCGGCCCACGGCCTACTCCCCTTGTTCTCCGCCGAATTGCTGCGTCTAAATAATTGAAGCGATCGCGATAGCCTTATAATCTTGAGTTTATGATAGGCGCGTGACCCTTGACTGCAACGTTCATCTCTCTCTGAGTCTCAGGCCTCAGGCCTCAGGGGCTGCAACGTTCATCTCTTCCAGAGACTCTCTGGCAGCTGCACATACAGTACTAGTCAATTGGCCCACGAGTCGCGACTATCAGTAGCTATCAGTCAACGCTTCATCAACACATCCCTCTTCAGGCTGGAGCCATGGACCATCTCTCCCACGAAACCTCGGGCATGTATGAATACGGCGAGACACGCATGCCTTATCGGCGGTTGCAGCCTGCAGGAGGAAGTTATCAGCGCCGCTTGGGACCAGGTAGCGTCGACGACGGAAAGAAACCGCGAAATATACATACAGCCATCCCTCTTTTGGCTGCCTACAGACCCCGGGCCGTCTCCTGGTCATTATGTGAGTTCCTTATGTTGGTGCTGAACGTTGTATACTGGGAGGATTGGTCGTCTGTGAAGAAATAGCTGACCGCTTACAATGCGTATGCAGATTGTAATTCCCTTTGCAATCCTTCTCTTCTCCTTCCTATGGAAATACGCTCAGGATGATGTTGAACCATACCCCGTCCTATTTGGAATCCACCCCCCCGCGATATACTACCCGAGACGCGCCTTGGACCGCTGCGTGGACTTGCTTCATCGTCATCGGGTTCGTCAAACTGTTACGAGTGCAGTGGTATAGGGCGCATTCTAACCCCATGAGCTACCTGCCCTTGCGGGAACGAATCCGACTTCACCAATATCACATCAATATGTTCGATCGCTGGGCCCTTCCGGACTATCAATACGACAACCCCCTTACCCTGGTCGGGGCAGTGCTCGTTGTCGCCGCGTTCGTTGTCGACCTCACTCCGAAGCCAATCTTTCTCGTCATTGCCAGTGGGCTACTGTCCATCATCGCTGGAGCCTTCTGTATCATGCTTTGCACAACGACGATCCTCCCTACATTCAGATGGGATTGTCGCTACCGCTCTGCCCAGTCCCGCGTCTTCTACGGCATCGCCCGGTTCTTCCACAGCCGATTGCGAGGCATACTGCTTCGTCTTGCGGACTCTAGCGTCAGAGCGCGGCGCGTCACATCCACCTATTCGGTGACGATGCCCCTTTCCGCACTTCTCAGTGGTTGGAACCAAACTGTTGCGCCTTGCAATCTCGCACATGCAACCTATGCCGAAGTGGGAAGACATGGATCAACTCGCCATCGCCCCGATCGCCAACGTACTCGAGAGACAAGCGCTCCAATGGCTCTACTCCTTCCACGCGGAGCGTATGGCTATGCTTCTGGATCCCCTTGAGCTCAAGGACATCGAATTCGTGGACATTATTCTCTCTGATCTCCACCCGGTCGAGGCCGCGCGCTTCTTTGACTGCGTTGACAACCCCCCACGCGGTGGCCCACCTGTTCAAACATTGGTGGCCAACCTCTCGGACCTTCCCGAGGTGTACTCAACCGTCCTTAGGCCAGTTCTGTGGGCCTTACGGAACTTGTATACCATCTCTCTTGCATGGAGGGATGAGGAATGGGACGAGGCTGCACGATCTCTCCTGAGGCGGCTGCCTCACGACACGGGCAAGATTTCGAATGCAGACATAGGGTTCTACACGGAGACACTGCACAAAGCTGCGTGCGGCGTGCCTGGTCCGGCGACGGACTTGGCTTGGGATAAGCTAGCCTCCCTGATCAAGCAAGAGGCGGCAACGCGGTGCTCAGAAGGGACGCTTATGCGGTGTACGTATCACCATGTCCTGTCCGCACACAACCCTGATAGATGGCCTCCTACACAGGCATGATAGCGGTCGGCTCCTACGCTGGGCCCCCTGGAAACGGAGCGATTACCCACAGCCTCGATTCGCTCAGGCGCTTTTTCCTTGCCATCCAAATCACACTGCATTGCATCGTCCAGTCACTCGAAGTCCCGACGGCCAGCCGGTGGGTTCCAGCTTATTGCGCGACAGGCGCGAAAGTGCTGCCCAGTGCCCGCTCTGTCCTGGACGCGCGCGACTTTGATCGAAGGGGCTCCGGCGTGCACTTCGTCTTTATCGACGGAATCCGGGCGATGCTGCCGCACCTCCACACCCTTTGTCGAAACGCTAGTGACCCGCGATTGCAGACGCAGAACGCCTCTGGGACTTTGTCGGTGCGCTGCAGAGCGTGTGGCCGGTGGTGAGGGACACGTACGACCCCGCGGCGCGCGAGGCGGAAAGTAAAGGATCCGCGTGGCTTCCGACTCATACCGCCGAACTCGAGCACATCGACTCGGAGCTGAAGGAATTGGACGTTGATCTCATCGAGCGTGGCGGCTACCCGGGCCCGTATAACTAAGTAGGACATGGCGCGCGGCGCGCCGACGCTAATTCACGTCGTCGATGGAATGGTTGTTATTAACGGGTTGCGGATCTGTCTTCTTGCTTCAATGTTGTTCGAAAATATGTATCATGGCTGTACATGTAGTTCCCTGGGCCTCCTGAATTTCAGACAATATTTGACACAAATTTGACATGCCGGCGCGGTGTCGCAGCACATAGACCGCCACCGCCACCGGCGGCTACCGCGGCGTGAGACACCGTGTTATGCGGGCCAATCGAGGGCTGCCTTCTTCTCTTTTTCCTAAGTACCACCGAGTAGGTTCTCGCTCTCTGCTAAGCAAGGTGAGCGACATTTACCGATCTTACTGCTCATACACGATACCAGAAGTAACGCGATGGGCAGAACACTTTACGCGAACAGGAATCATAATTCAAATCCCTTGAACGTAAACACCCTTGACTGAAATGTCCAGCTCGAACCACATCTACGACCGGCCCCTCCGCTCGATTGATAGACAGCGACGCGTCACCGAAATTCTGGTGATTGCTTCCGGCACGATTAACACCACGGTGAACGAGCCGAACGTCTTTCACTGGCAGTTATATCTGCTACTCGAGCCGGACGATCCTATGAGCGAATCTGCGACGAGCTCTCAATCAGTCCTCATGGACATGATCCCCACCGACCCTCCTACGGGTACGTTGTATCTCGCCAGCCCAGCCGCGCGCGGACTCGATGCCGACCCCAAAGTCGAGCTCGCCATCGCCACCGCAGGCTCCGGTGCGCCGCCCACTGTCCAGGACCTCATCGATCTTTTCGTCGCAAAGGGCATGGACCGCTACAAGTTCGACGACAGCGGTTCCGGCTGCCTACATTGGCTCATGACCGGGATACAGCATCTTGAAGACGCTGGCCTGGTCGAGCCCGGGGCGAGCGAGAGCCTGCGCACCTTCCATCGCGAGCAGGTCAAGCAGCACCCGGAGAGGCATCCGATGCCTATTAGGCGGGGGATATTTTATTGGTGCGTCATAGTTTGCATCGTGTCATCCCGAGGCACTGAGCCGTTCGTCTCAGATCGCCGTCTCGCGCTGCACACAAGCACTGGAGAATGGCCATATATCAACATCCACTCATGCCGCCGAATCGTGTTTCCTGGGCTTCATACAACTTGTTATCGTGGCTGTGTGGTTGTTTTGAAGTAGCATCTGTGCACCGTCACGTCTATTGCGCTATGTGAAGGGATACGATTCACAGCAACGTTCGCCGATCGATTTTCATCGCAGGCCATAGTAGGTCACCCACGAGTATAGCGATACTGGGACGCCGCCACGGTCTCCCAAGATAGCTTAAACCAGTGATCTCCAGATCAGACCATGAAATCTGCTCAGCTCTAGCTTTCTGTCGCCACAACATGGCATCCAAGTGGCATAGCATATGTCTTACATAGAACATCGTATGAGTTACAAGAGTATACCAGTAGTTAGAGCCCATCCGATACTCGCTATGAACCGCCGCTGCTTTTCATAGAAACCAGCTATGAAACCAAGCGCCCATATCTGCCAACGGCCGAAGATGTCCCATGCCCCGCACATGGCGATATACTCGAACCATTGAGGGTAGTATCCAGCGAGCTCCCAGTCGATGAGCCAAACGCGGCCGTCATCACCAAGGAGGACGTTCCTTGGGTGGATGTCGAGATGCGTGAGCACAAGCGGCGCAGAGGCGTCGAAGGTCATCGGGTCATCTGCAGGGGGATAGTTCCTGATGCGGCGATTGACCTCGAGCTTGTGCATGAACCAGTCGGTAAGCTCCTCGTAAGATGTGAATGGACCCGCGCCCTATCTGGTCGTCAACGACGGACGATAGAGCTAGATGAACAATGAAGACATACATATTCCGTGAACATCGGGCCATAACACATTTGAGGCTCGCTTCCAAAGGGACCAGGAAATGCGATCCTACGCAGAGTGTCTCGAGGTTGGATACGCCTCAGCTGTCGGATATAGCCGCGGAGCGTCCAAATGATACGCAGTCGCCGCCAGAGACCGAGGGCGGGCCAGCATTCTTCCAGAGTTTTCCCCGGAATGTAATCCAACACCATTGCTCTTGAAACTGGCATGTCGAAGACGCGTCGAATATTCGGGATGGGGATGGTGGTATTCTCGCGCACGAGACGCATGGCCAGGACTTCCGAGTCGTACAGATTACCGACCCTCATCACAGCGTCGGTCGCGATGCGACGCACTTCCACCTCGTTTAAAGCCGAAGGGGAGGGGAAACTATGAGTTGAGCGTTCGAAGACGTTATAAAGCTCTTCGTCGGACAAGGACGACAGCTCTGCCCAGGATGCAAGCTACATAGAAACTCATGAGCATCTCGATCGTATTCATGAGACGGCGACACTGCTCACGGGAGATTCCTGAAGCTCATCCATTCCTGAATATAGTGTTGGGGATACGGGTGTAAATGAAGGGCAAGAGGGAACCTTCTGCTCGCAACGCCGTCGGTCCACCAGCTCAGCGTGGCATAGGCGCTGAGATCTGAGATTGATCCCGCGGCCTGTGCCACTCAAGCGCGAAGCGCCCTGGCGCTTAATGTGGCTAATCGAGCACGAGGAGGAGAGACGGACTCGGACCACTCTTGGGCTCACGAACCTCAAAGCCGTACTACGTACTGCTTGAATCATCCGCCGCACAATCGTGGACGTTGCAAGCTTGACCGCACAGCATGATACAGATATTTATAGACACGAGCCATCACGACAAGTGCGACGCGGGGCGTCGACTCGTAGTACGTACTCAAGCTCTATGTTCGAAGTGAGCCTTACCGTGTATCAGTGGCATTCCGTCATCGTTTCATCCACACTCGTTCATAGGTGCCGGCCGCCTGTCAAGTCCACCGTGGTCATGAGGGACGATGCTTCACATGTACAGTCAGGCCTCCACCCACGGTACGATTCTCTTTTTCTCTCGCGTAGTTTTCGATCTTCCTTAGTGACCCGCGGCGGCGCTCACTCTGCTTCTTCCAGGGACATGTCAGCTAGCAAGCGAAATCTCATTGTGATCATCCAATCCAAGACGTAGCCAACCGTAACAAGCCATGTGCACAACACTTCATCTTGAGCCGGGGAAGCCACCGCTCTCGAGTCTCGGGATGTTTATAAGCTGGGTGTGTGATGTATCATACCGGCTCACATAGGAATGTCTTCGAATACTGATAGAATGCAGTTTCTGAACATCCTCGGTGTTCTCGCTATCGCTCACACGGCGAGCACTATCGATTTGCGGATGCTTCATAGATCCTGAACACGACCTACCTCTCGGATGCAGGTTATATGTCCTCCTGACGCATCATATGGAGCTGGCAAGCCGGAATGGTGTCTTCCGTCCGACCTATCGGCGAGGCACAAGCGTCGATGCATTTCTGCGTTCACTCAGAGGCTACGATGCCACCGCGTGGCTTGCTTGCCGAACCTCATCGGCGTTGCAAATTATCTTTCGGTCATTCTACCAGGTTCACGTTGCAGCGACGTTCTCATGGCTGCCAGGGCGGTGGTCGTCTGACTCGACTGACCTGACAAGGTGCAATTGAGTGATCAAATAGATGCACGATAAGATGGCGCGTAGCAGCCTTGGAGTCTCAGCAGCGACGGCGCATAAATACCGCCACCCCTCCTACTTGAAGAGTAGTCCCCCGCCGCACACAAACTACCCCCTCTTCCAACACAACAGACATCTGACCAGTAAGCGCATACAACGCTCTCCCGCGAACTACATCTCAACCACTTCGCCTCAGATGGCTACCGTCTACGACAGGGCTTTCAAACCGATTGACAGGAACCAGGCGGTCGCCAAAATCGTGGTGACCGCGTCTGGGGCCGCTGGCAATGTTGTCGCGACCCCCAACGGATCTGGCGGCTTTGTCCCCAACATCTATCATTGGCGACTATACCTCGTCCTCCTTCCGAACCCTTTACTCCCGACTCGCACGCGGTCCGTCTTATTGGACATCATCCCTGCGAACCCACCTACTGGGTGCCTCGTGATCAGCAGCAAGGAGATGCCAGCGTCCACCGCGTCTGGTAAGGTGGAGCTCGAGCTTCCTCCCGCCGGGTCCCCTACCGTTCAGCAAATCGTCGACCTATTCAAGAATAAGGGCATGGACCGCTACATGTTCGATGCGACCGGCTCGGGTTGCCTCTGGTGGGTGATCGTTGGGGTGCGCCACCTCGAAGAAGCCGGGCTGGTCGAGGCTGGTGCCTCCCGGGCGCTTCAGGTATTCCACCACGAGCATGCCCAAGCCCATCCGGAGAGACATCCCCTGCCCGTCAGGCAGGGTCGTTTCTATTGGTGAGTATCCTTTGCTTTGGTGGCGCTTCCGTCTCTAAGCGTCACTCCTTTAGAGGTCCAATGGCCTCAGCTAGTGGATTTACTGGCCCCGCCATCTGGCGTGTATGCCAGCTTGCCATAGTCGAAAATGGCGCTAGACGACATATCGTCCTTTTGCGGGTTCAACCCCGCACACTGGCTACGTAGTAACCAGCTCGCTTTTCACCCCATACGACTTCAACGCGTATATCGCTTCGTCCCCGCTTTATGATTGATTGCTCTGCTCATTGTGTGTTTTCAAACCCTGCTCCCGATATGTATGGCTACTGCCGCGAGGCTCTCCACCTGTCTCAAATTGCTTCTTCTGGCCCCTCTCGTTCTTCATGTCACCCTATCTCGGAACGCGCAATCTTCTGTGTCTCGCGGCCACATACCCCATTATCACAGACGTTGATCGTGTTCGCCCGCAGGATACGATGTAGAAGAACGGATCGCGAGATTGAAAGGTAGGATAAGATGACTGATAGTACAAATGACAGCAGACTGAGTATGTGCAAAAACGACCGTCCGCGAGCCGCAAAAGGTATCGCCCACCTCCTCGAATAAAAACACTGCCACGTACCCTGAATCCCCCCGCCGCACACCCGCTAAAGGCTAGGTAGACGCTCACGACACGGCGCGCTCCTTGCCCTTCCCACGCGGCGGGCTCGCGAGTTGCAGGTCTGGTGAGCTCGCCATCGCCGCGGTGGTGAACGACGGTAGATGCTTTGGGCCCCCAAGCCCGATCGGCGACAGGCGCGTACTTGCTTGTGTGGGTGTGCTGGGCAGGGAGCCGTTTGGCCGCGCGGATGAAGTGCGCGGGGACTTTGGAGGTGGTGGCGAGCCTTCGCCCGCGGCTGCTTGGGTGAGAAGGAACTCGACCCAGAGGCGCGAGAACGACTATATTTGGGGAGGATCAGTACGGCGGAACTGGGGAGCGTGGGGTAGGAAGGGCATAGCCGTACCTCAGTCTCGTCGGTCTTGTCGAGCTCCGCGGGCCGGAGTGAGGGCGAGGACGCGGACGACCGGCCGAACAGCGAGGGAAGGGACGATGCGTGTGATGCGGTGTTGTTCCGCTGTAGACCGGCCTTCTCGCGCTCGTCGTCGTTCCAGGAGAGGATAGTGGCAAGTAGGGAAAGCATTTCGAAACGTTTCGAGTCCGCGCGCGGTGTTGTGAGGAATGAGAGTAAGATGTTAGTCACGAGCCGTCGATCGACGTTTGTATCAGTCGATGAGCGCCGCAATCTACGGAGGGCTTCCATGAGGTGCTCGTTCATGATCACCGCTGCGTATTCAATGTAAGCGAGACAGCCTAGGATGATCGAGAATGACGTACCTTCATGCCGTAGCTTGCCAATCAAGAAGCCTTTATCCTTCACCTCCTTTTCGAGTTCCTGGACCCGGGTGTTGTTAGTCGACGACTCTTCCAGTTGCAGTTCCGCGTTCAAGGCACGGCTCTTGTACTCCGCCAAGGACTGGGTGACCTGCAACAGCTGGGACTCATAGTCTCTCACTGCTTGCTTGAGATCATGGTCTTTCGCTGTAACAGGCTGAGCCACGGCAAATGCGAGAGCGTGCAAACGTGCATACCAGCTTGGAAATCCTCCAGAACAGACTGCAAGTTGTTGGACTTCTCTCGCTCCATCTCGAACCCGCCTTCTGCACGTTGCCTGGCTTCCCGCTCCGCTTCGAGGTCGCGTAGGAGTACATCCGCAGTGGTCCGCGCCTCATCCGCCGAAATGTGTTCCTGCAGTGCCTTCTGCTCCCACTCGTCGCGTTCTATTCGACATTGCTCGAGCTCGGCCTGGAGTTCTCGCAGCTCGCGCTCGCGCAGGTACGACTCCTGCGCGCTATCTTGCAGCGCGCGGCTGCGCATCACTTCAAGCTCCTTGGACGCCCGCTCGGCCTCCTCATTAGACGCGATGAGTTCCGCTTTCAACGTCTCCACTGTGACGGCAAAGTCTTCATTCTGCACAGTCAGCTGCTGCACGAGCTGCTCCTGACGGTCCAGTTCTTCCTATGCATGTCCGGTAAAGACGTGCGCGGCGGAAGGAGGTGAGTGTCGACGTACGGCATCCTGCTTGAGCTTATTCCCGAGCGTAGTCCGCATCGTCGTGAGCTTCGCTAGCAGGTTACGGTACTGTGTTGCAAGCGTATCCTTCTCCTCGCGCGTGCGTTGCAACTCCCGTTCAAGCCGTTGCATGGGGTCCAGATTGTCGGAGTCCTGGTGAGCATCTCCGTTGGGCGAAGGCTTGCCAGAGAGTCCATTGAGCGGTGGAGGAGATCCGAGGATACGCTCTCCGTCGAGAGAGCGACGAGATGTAGGGTCATCGTTGCTGGCCACATCAGACAACGACGGAGAGGAGGACATCGAGGGGACAGAGGATGTGGCGGCGTTTGAGCTGGAGTGCACCGAGGTGCGCGGGTACTCGGCGCCTAACTATGCTAACGTTGAATTTGACGCAGGTTTTGGTGAGATAACACTCTGATAACCTCAGTTTGTGCATGTAACTCTGGCGCGCCCGATAGAACGGACAGATCTAGATCACCGATCATTTATAATTGCCTATTGCTATATTTGGAACTCAAGAATGTCTTCGACAACCTCGTCTTCAGCTGAGCCTTCACGCAGCTTGCTTTCGACCACCATGTCGTGTCACGAAGATCACACATACCTCAGTGACCTCAATTCTCCACACCAAGACGGACGTCTTGAGATTTTACGGGCTGGCTTGCCCCGCACCGGTAAGCGGGCCACGAGGCAGAAGCGTACAGGCGTATCAACCATCAGCGCTAAACAGAACGACATTGGACGCAAACGCCGGAACGTCTTCCCCGCTCGACACTTGTCCGCCCACCTTGGATGCTTGAGCTGTATTTCCCCTCACGAACATAGACGACTGTACGACTGGTCAGTTCCGCTGCTGCCTGGCATCATCACAACGTTATCTACAGCTTTCCATCTCTCTAGTATTTGACGATCACACCGCACTGGATCCCATTCCAGCATCATTACCAAGATATGGGCAGAGGTGCGTCACCAGTCGCAGATTGAGCTCACTATGTTCATCCTTGTATGACCGCCCTTGTATAGGTTCCACAGACAATACCGCGAATCCCAATGACCTCACTGGAATCCCGGCGGGTCCCACTACGGAACAGCAGGGCACTCGGGGGCACAAACGCAAGCAGACGCTGCTGAGCTTGTTGGATGCGCTAGCAGAGCTTAGCAAGGACGAGGAACTGGATGGGCTGAGTGAGTGTTAATTCATGCTATGAACTTCGCAGAAAGCGCCGTCCTGTCAAGAAGTCTCTTTGTTGTGCCTCGCCAAGCTGGTGGCCGCCGGCGAAGCAGTATGCTCTGTCTTGGCCTTGTGAATGGTGTACCATTGGGGGGAGGGGGAACTACCCTACCGGGGAGTTTCTCATCGGTCTGACCAGACCGTCCAGCGCAGCAGGACGGCTCATGATGTCGGGTAGGTCGGGACCTTCGTTGGCCTTCTGTGGTTCCGGGATGGTGGTCGCGCGATCGCTCGTATGACGGCATATTGGCTCGGGTATACTTCCATTACTGTTATCCATGCATAACTGACGCACACGCAGTTCCCAATCAACAACCAAGTTTCGAGGATGATCGCGACGTTCGTAAGTCGTCAAAGCTGCCTGTAATGCTTAGCATGAAGTCACCTTGCCTCTCATAGCTACTGTGGATGAACACTTGCAAAAGGTCGGCGCGGAGGCCTTCAACAAGTTCCAGAGGTTTGTCAATACCCTCGTGTAATGGGCTATTTATTGATAACGTGATAGACGCGTGATGAACCTGGACAAAGAGGTCGGTTCCACCTTTCCCACTCATTTCGGCATACCCTGAACATTGCGCTCTAGCTGCGAAACTTCGCCAATGCCGCACGCCAGCTTGGGTCCTCCGTCGGCATTCTCTCCTCGTCGTATCACTTGCGGGGGCGGCTTGCGCAGATCCTGTACCTGTTCCGCGAGAATGCCGCCGACCTGTTTCCGCGCAAGGTCTCACGGCAGTCGCGTGAGTCGATCACCAGCACCAGCACCTCGCATTTCCGCAAGGGCAAGCGCCATCGGGCACCTCCGCATGTCCATAACCCAATAGTGATGGAAAAGCTGGAGCCCGAAGACTTCCCGGAGCAATTGCAGATGTTTGCGCAGGACGTCACTACTTTCTTGGACTGCTTGAACGAGTTTCCGGAGTTCACAGATGAAGCCGTTAACTCAGCTATCTTAGCGCTCGAAGGCGACCTGAAGGTATGTTTAGAAGAGGATGTACACGCTTTGGTCGCTGACGTGATGAGCTGTAGTATTGGGCGTCGTGCTTGAAAGCATATGAAGGTCAGATTATATATTGCGTACAAATGGACGCTCCTATTGACCTTAAAATACAGGCCAATTCAAGTATCCTGCGGTTCAGCGTTACCTGCACGATCTGAGCTCAGAGATGGGCGAGCACATCGACAACATCACCTCATCTCTTTCGGTTTTCATCGAGATTGGTATGCTGTACTGTCTCCACGCACATATCGCTTTCTCACCCAATCTCGCTATGCCAAACAGGTGTACCGACGATTCGATTTGCGCAGAAGCATGCCAGCCAGAATCTGTTGAACCTCAGTACAGTAGCGACCTTCTTCAGCGCTGTCACCGCGACAACGATGCAGTTCTCGTTTGATACAACGGACTCGAAGCTGGCGAACGCGGTCAACTCGTTCTGGTTCACGTCCTTGGTGTTCAGTATTGGCGCTGCTGTCAATAGTTTGCTCGGAGTGACGTGGAAGCAGGCGATGTAGTGCGTGTGCTCTTCCTTCGTATCTCCTGATTTGCCATTGTTGACTTGATCACGCATACAGTCGCTCTCCCGGCCATCGAGTCCCGTGGTGGGTACTCATCTGGATCAAGAGGTCGCCGCTCGCTTTCCTGGTCTTGTCCGTCGCTTGCTTTTCCATCGGTCTCGTCCTCTTCGCATACTCTTCGGGCCAACATCAAGTCACCTGCACACTCACCACGGTATTCTCGGCGTGCAGCATAGTCGGCCTCACAGCCGTCTCTGCATGGTTCGCTTCGGAGCGTTGGACGTTCTCGCGGCATCACGGCACCAAGTGGCTCGCCGACGTCCTCTCCGAGACGCGGGTCAAGGTCAAATCCACGCGTGGAATTCGATGGCTCATCTACGAGCCCCGTGCGCTCGCGTGGGCCGGTTCTCGCTGGACGCAACGGCACTTCCGTAAGCTCAGTGACGCCGTGTCCGAGCTCAGTGCGCGCACAATCTCCCGCCTGAACTCGGATTCTGATGAGAAGCTCGCCGACACGGAGCGCGGTGTCACGCCTGTCTCGCCCCTCCCAGGATGCACCAGCCCGGAGCCGCTGTCGCCCATCATCATGCGTCGTGGCGCCTCGGACAGCGGCCCTCTATTGCCCATCGCAGAGGTGCGCACGAACACCGCAATGTCCGTTGGCGGCGAGGAGGATGGCACGGCGAGCATCATGAGCGACACCGTTGGGCCTCTGCAAGCCCCCGGCCGCGGGCGATTTGCGAACGCCGTACGTGCGGTGATCAAGATGCGCGCCGCTTCGACGGCGTTCCCGGTCGATGGACGCAACCCGCGCCGCCAGCGGACGATGTCGTCGGACGGAATCGGATCGGCTTTGGAACCGGTGGGCGTGCTGAAGACGTCGCGCGTGGGCACGCTGGTGCCGAAACTGCGCAGCCTGCATCCGACACAGTCGTTCGAGGCGCATTTGGCACTGGTACGGCATCTGCAGTTCTCGCCGAACGGCAAGTTCTTGGCCACCTCGAGGTGAGTCACCATAGGGGATGGGTAGTTACTCGGGCTTAGCTGACGAGGTGCGTGCAGTTGGGATAGGACGTCGGTGATCTTCAAAGTCGGCGTAAGTAAGAGCCTGCACGGTCTGGCTAGCGTACCGATTGGTGCACAGGAAACCTTCACGTCGCATCGTATCCTGGCGCACCCGCAAGGCTTCGTCGGACAGGTCGCGTGGTCACCAAGTGGGCATTTGTTGCTCACGAAGCTCGGTCGTGGCGTGAAGATTTGGACAGAGGTATGTTACTCTGCGCGCCGGCCGATGTGAGTCCGTGCTGACATTTGGTGCGTGCGTGCTCAGGACGGTGTGTGCAAACGGACAATCGACCGACGCCGGAATGTGCAGTCTATAACGTGGATGCCTGGTGGCGAAGGTCAGTTTTCGTTCCTTGTATTTACAATGACTTATGACCTCATGCTGACAACATCCACCAGCATTCTTGTCTGTTGAGGGCAGTGATGTGACAAAACTGGTACGTTGCTGTCTACAACATTACAACCACAACTAGACTTGACTAATTTATACTCGTGTAGGATTTGAACGGAACGGTACTCGCAACATATCACTTCGACAGGATGGTTTTGCACGACGTCGCAGTGACGCAGGACGGCGTGCGCATGGTATGCGTTGGCACACTCACGGCATCTTCGGACGGCTTCCATCCAAGCAAGTGCAGGGCAGAGAAGCAGATTATAGGTATGCTGCGTTCGCAGGTAAGCGGATGCAAATGGCGCTGACCACTTTGGAATAGCATATAACATGGTGAAGTCGGAAATAGAGAAGTGAGTGCGCATCTGTATGGTGACACTGCGAGGAGGACTGACGCGTTTCAACAAAGTCGGGTCCCTGTGCTGCATGAGGTTCGTGATATCACCTTGGCTCGGAATGACCAGGTCGCCCTGGTCAGCTACGAGAATAAGGTCAGTGGCCTCTTCATGCTATCATGCTACAAAAATGTGCAAGCCTCTTTGACTAAACTTCTCGCAGGCGCCACCTCAATTGTGGAAACTCGATCCGGTCAAGGACTCTGTTCGGCTCTCACTCAGACATACGTACATGCCAAAGGTCACTGTCGACTTCGCTGGTCCTAGCTACTTCGGAGGCAAGAGCGACCAACTGGTACTTTGCGCCGGGAAAGGTAAGTTGCGGTCATACCGTTGTATAACTGAGCGATGTTGCTAATGTTTCTTAAGCTGGCGACATCCATATCTGGGACCGAGAATCTGGAACACTGTTGCAACACATTCGCGCACAGACCGTCGGCGGCGACCTCACCTGCATAGCCTGGAATCACGCTTGGGATACCTTCATGTTCGCGACCGGCAGCCACGACGGCGGCGTGCGCATCTGGACAACCCCACCGCACATCACAGGATCTATCGAGAGCTCGGCCGTACCGTCGCGCGGGACCACCACCCCCGCGAACACCCCACGGACGATATCTCCTGCACCGTACGACGCCGACTACCGGACAGATAGCCCAACAGGCCAGACAGACCTCGTCGCGTCCCCTGAAGGTCCTCTCCAGCCGACTTCGCAAAATATTTTCGGGACGCCTGCAGTTACGCTCCGCCCGGCCGTGCCGCCCAGCTAGCCCGGAGCCCTCTCGTTGTTCTTCCTCTTCTCGGAGCGGTAGCTCCTTTAATGGGCCTGCTGGTATGTGCAAAAGTATGTCGCATCATGAAGACCGTTCTGTTAGATCTCTGTCTGTACTACTACAACGATGCTTTACGTTTTATGGCTTTCCGATGACTCCACGCATAGTTCATGTCATGTACCTGTACACATTAGAAATCCACACATTAACCCCCGTTTACATAGCAGCCTCGACGTTTTTCTAACTTCAAGCGAGTCGACACGCGCCTCATGATGATTTGCAAGCTCTTCAGACTTCTACCGCCCACCAACTCGTTTTCTCAGTCTCACGCAACCCCAGCATCACCGGTCGAGATCTTATGCCTTCTTTTGCTTCTCTGACTGCTAAGTTCAATCGCGGACGAGCCCAAGAATTCTGAATGGTGCAACGAAGGCGACTGATCTGGGGCAGATAACTTAGCCATGACTCGACTGCCCAGCGTAACTCTTTGCACTCCTCTCTGTCTCCACCACTGCAACGACTATGGCCGCCATCGCATCGACAGCTAAAACGTTCCGGGTCGCCGTAGTCGGCGTCGGACTCGTTGGCGGCGAGTTCATCAAACAACTTCTCGCGTTCCCCGCACCCAGCCCCTTCCGCCTTGTCTCGCTCTCGTCCTCCAAGTCGACTCTCTTTCAGCCCGATGGTCTCTCTGTCTCCGCCACGAGCTGGAAGGACGAGCTTGCTGGCTCCGGGCGGAAGCCTGATCTGCAGGCCCTCCTCCGCGAGCTCTCTGCACTGGTAAAGCCGGGCCAGGAGGTCGTCCTGGTCGATAACACCTCCTCGAACGATGTCGCTGCGCTCTACCCGCAGTTCCTCAAGTTTGGTGTGAACGTGATCACCCCGAACAAGAAGGCGTTCTCATCGGAGCTCGCGTTGTATGAGCAAATTCTCGCGGCAAGCCTGGAGAGTGGGGCGCGGTTTTTGAACGAGGCCACGGTCGGCGCGGGGCTGCCGATCATCTCTACGCTGAAGGATCTTGTGGCGACTGGCGACAAGGTGCGTGCTGCGTCTTCCAATGTTGTGGGAGGAGATGCTAACTCGGTGGGACGTCGCAGATAACCAAGATCGAGGGCGTGTTCTCTGGCACCATGAGCTACATCTTCAACGAGTTCTCCACCGGGAAGGAGGGTGGACCCAGCTTTTCATCGGTTGTGAGCGTGGCTCGTGAAAAGGGATACACCGTACGTGCATATATTCATGTTGTTCCTCGCCATTGACCCATGGAGTCCGCTGCAGGAGCCGCACCCCGCGGACGACCTCAACGGCGCAGACGTCGCGCGCAAGCTCACGATCGTGTCCCGCTTCATACCCTCCCTGCGCTCTGCGCTACCCAACGGATACCAGTCGGTCAGCACGAAGTCGCTCGTCCCTGCAGAGCTCGAGGGCATCAACTCTGGGGACGAGTTCATCAAGCGCCTGCCCGAGTTCGACGCGCACTTTGACAGGATGCGCGCGGATGCGGCGGCGGAAGGGAAGGTTCTGCGGTTTGCCGGTGTCGTTGATGTTCAGGCAGGCATCATCAAGGCGGACCTAGAGAAGTACGTCTTACTCGTGCAATATATGTGGAACGACGTCTCACGACTGCATACAGGTATTCCGTCACGCACCCCTTCTCGACTGCGCTCGGAGGCTCCGACAACATCATCATGTTCCACACCGAGCGGTACGGCGCCCGGCCGCTGGTCGTGCAAGGTGCAGGCGCGGGCGCGGCTGTGACTGCTATGGGGGTGTTGAGCGATCTCCTGAAGCTTGTGTAAGTAGTGAGGACCCGAAGAAGCAAAATGCATCTGTATCCATAGGTTCGTCAATTCACGTTTCCTTTCTGCCGAGTAGCTCGCTGATTCACCGACTTGTAGCAGTACATAGTAGGCAACTTGTGCGAACCGGGCATATCCGCCCGCAACGTCCTAAACGCTTCCTTGAACCGAATCGGGTTGTCTGCGTTGTGATCGGGCGTGTTCATGCGATAGCTTGCTAATTCTGTTTTCACGGGCGAGCGGATGTGCATTGAACATCGATGTGCCCCCTCGCCAAGGGAATGAACGGTGTTGATGGTCAGCGAGCCCGTATGCTAAACGCTGTAACCCAGGAATTTATCATTTAGAATGTGATCACTCGCTGAACCATCATCGGTTACAGGAATCGTGCCCCCCGCTACGGCGGCGAAGCCAATGAACCACCCCGACTGCTCCATATATATGGTCAATCTTGTGGCCTCTGCCTTCGCGATCGCGGCGGGAGGTAGGCCGCTCCGGCGGACCCGCATAAGACTACAGTGCCGCCGAAGCGAGTACTGGCCTTCCCTATCTCCCCACCGTTGTTCGTACTATCGAATGTGACGCTCCCTTAATGCGTCGATATGAAATCTCACTGCTATATAGCGGAAGGCAGACGCTTCTGCCCTCAAGCAAGTGCTTTTTCACCCCTCTACTTCAGTTGCTCAGCGGAACATATACACTGGTCAACTTCGACTCGGTGAGTGGTGCACTCATGAAAACGTTGGAGTCGACTGAAAATTATCAGCTGTATATTTACCATAATGTCGACCCCACATGATGTCACTACACCTACTGTCTCCGTTCGCACGGACATTAGACGGTTGGTTGACTCGGTACGTTATTTCACATTGTGTGTTCTCACATGCTGATAAGCATTCTACTTGTGATGCATAGGATATAGATGAATGGAAGCTGCTTGAACCTGAGGTGCACCGAACTGTTCTCTTATCCTCTCATTAACTCATGGGATGCTTTCTAGGAGGTTCTCGCCGAACTCAGTCGGGAGTTCGACGATAAGCATAGGACCGAGGCTCAAGAAAAGCTCGATAAAGCAGTCAAGGAGTATTTTGACGACTTGGCGGAACGATGGAAGTCGGAGATGGATACATTGCTTGTCTATGTGAGTTTGTGTACCACTGCTGGCGATAGTTCATTGACATCGTCCTTCTCGATACAGGCCGGTCTCTTCTCTGCCGTCCTGACAGCGTTCAACATAGAATCATACAAGCTCCTCCGACCGGCTCCTATGGATGATACGGTGGCGGCACTCAAGCAGCTTTCCCAACAGCTCAACAGCTTCTCGATAAGTCACCCATTCGTGAACTCCACGCAACGTGTCACTTCGGTCGACCCCGCACAGAGACAGCCATTCCTCGCCTCACCTACCATAGTCTCCATCAATACCCTCTGGTTCTCGAGCCTCATATTCAGCCTCGCCTCTGCATCCCTAGCGCTCCTCGTGAAGCAATGGCTTTACGAGATCACATCCGGCATATCCGGCAACTCCCGAGAGGGTGCTCAACGCCGACAACATCGTCTCGATAGCCTCCAGACATGGCGCGTGCACACGATCATCAAGACAATCCCCCTTCTCCTGCAGATTGCCCTGATTTTGTTTCTCGTAGGCCTTGTCCTTCTCTTGTGGACCCTCCAGGACACGGTCGCAACTGTGGTCACGTCTTTCACTGGAGTGCTATTCATCTTCCTGGCAGCGGTGACCATCCTTCCGACCTTCGAGTGGCGCTGTTGCTACCGTTCGCCCCAAGCGTACATCATGTACACCTGCCTCCGGCCCCTCCGAAACGGGACCATCAGACTGTTCCGTCGAGGCGCGAACATCTGCGGGCGGCGTTCCTCCAGCAAGTCTTTCCTCGGTCGGCGCTGCTGGCCGACGCTGCAGCAGTGGCTCGGACTACTTTCACGCGCGCTGCAGTACAGGTCCTGGGAGACACAAGAGCGGGCCTACCTGACCCGTTCCGGTGCATGTCTCTCCCTAAACATCGCCACCGCCGTTAGAGCCTGCGATGCCACGCTCGATCCTGCTTGTCTCGACAACATGCGCATCGCCCTATCAGCTGAACCGAACGCACCTCTTGTGCGCTGCCTGTGGTCGCTCGGTATGAGGAAAGACATCGCGACGAGCGTCCGGGCCAAGCTTCTGAAGCGAGATGCGCCTACATCCCTGGCGCGGGTCGTCCTTCACGCTCTGCGGCAGATGCTCGCCGTCGAACGCCACAAACGCGGGAGTACGTGGGAGGGAGATGTACAGGCGCTGTTCTGCTTCTATAACTTCGCGAATGGCCCGGACGACCACATGCCGCACCACGACCTCATGCTGAAAACGAGCTTCTTGATCGCGGTGGAGGCCCAACAGGTGGACAATGTGTACGCTGCGTTGTGCTACCTGACAGCGGCCGTCCACCTCGACTCTACCGCACCGTGCAGTTACGCGACCGTGACCCGCGGTGAGTGTTCATGTCGCTTCATATCGAGGTACCCGCCACCTAATATCCTTTCGAACGCCTGCGTTTAGTTCTGTCGGCTGCGGCGCAATGGATCGAGAAGAAGCAGCTACCGAGCGGCGCTGCGAGCCAGCCCGAAAACGTACCGCAAGTCTACATGTCCGCCTTTTCCATTGTCGCCCACTGCATCCTTCGCCTTGTGACAGGGAAGACGGCCACACCTCACCCTCAGGACGACCGCATTGCAAAGCAATGTAAGCGCGCTAGAGCCGCCCTAGACAGGCTACCGCGCTTCTTGCCGACGACGACCTCAGAGGTGGACGTGGGCCTCTGCGACGAACTGCTGTGGGGTTTGACGCTGTTTTTGCAACCGCTGACAGCACTTTCTCGCGTCAAGCCAGGGGTAGTCAGCGAAGATGTCGTTGCGGCCTTGGAGTCGGCGTGGTTCACCGTTCAACCTTCACTGGTACCTTGGGTTGCGTCTGCAAAACACAGTGGTGGTCCGCGCGATGCTGAAGCATCCATCCCTGATCGGCTGGCCGTCCTGCAGCAGGGCACGTCTTCGTGCTTTGACCCCTTTGGAATGGTCCTTACTCGATAGCTGCATGGCGTTTTCATGTGAAGTGCTTTGTGAGTCCCGCTTAACTTGTCTTTTCGATGCGACCACGGCTGAGTCACGTACAGGTGTATACTATGCGAACGTTACTGATTCTGTTACTCCTACATCCGATCCCTCCTTCCCTTGTGTACGCGCGTTCCATTACTCGCTTTCATTCAACCACACGTCGTACTATACGCTGCGCTACGTGCTGCGGACTGCGTTTCTTATTTCAATAGAGACGAAGGACATCGCGAACCGCTACGCCGCGTTGCGCTACCTCTCCGCTGTGGTCGATGTAGACTCGGTGGCGCCCTGCACATATTCCACTGTCTCCCATGGTGAGCTGCATACTTCCCCGTGGTGCAAGTCACTGACCGACTATCCTTCGCCTGCCTGGCACGCAGTCTTGTCAGCCGCTGCACAGTGGATCGAGAACCGGGACCTCCAGGCGCGGCGCACATTGCACAACCCTCCCTCAGATCAATATGATCGCGTTCTTCATCGTCGTTCACTGCATGTTGCGCATCGTTGAGGAGAAAACGGACGTGCCGACGCCTCAGCGGCAACGCTTCGAGGGCCAATATGTCAGTGCCCGGGCCCGCACGGCGCTCTCCGCCTTCCCACTATTTCTACTTACCGGAAGCGGACACGGTTACGCGCGACGCCGCGCTCTGTGACCAGTTCTCGTTCAGGCTGCAGCTCCTCCTCACACCACTGGCACGGCTCTCGCGTGCGATGGACGCACCCCAGGGGCCCGACACTGCCCCGCACCTCGTCACCCCATCGCCGCTCCACGAGAACATGATCGGCGCCCTGGAGGGCGCGTTGGACACTGCGCGTGCCGTGCTCTACACGTCCCCACACCCGCCGCGTGTTGCGGGCCTACAAATATCGCCGCGGCTGGCGGCGTTACAGCGCGATGTAGAGTCGTTCTTCAATCTGTTCGGTCTCGTTTATGACCTACTACTGAAGCCTTCGGCTCTGTGTTGCATCCTGGTGACCTTTGCGTAGCCCTGCCGGGTGAGCGCCAGTACTACGTTCATGGTTTCATTGACATCTCCGTATCGCTGCTAAGACTGCTACTCATTCCCTTCATAACATAAAAGAATATCACGCCGTTCATTCTATGCCTTACCTCGAATGCGCCAAGACCTACATCCGCTGACAGTCTGACAGTCGTTATCGTGACCGTCGACATTGCAGAGACAAGCTTGCCCGAACCTAAGTAGTGGTCGTCTACACTGTGCCGTAGACATGCACGACACGACACGAACACACAAATCTTTCGCGACCAAAAGGAGCGACCAAAAGTAGCGGCAACCACACCATCGTGTTTATTCAGCTCTATATCATCACGAGGAACAGGATCGCGCAAAAAAACATGTACGTGCAGACACTAGATGGACGGTCCATAGTATAGTACGTCCATGTGGCGTGCGCTCGGTGAGAGAGCAAGCGCCTGCACGCGCCACATAAGTGAATCAGCCCAAGAGCGCGCCGATTCAAGTCATTGGGCTGATCGCATTGCAAAGTCCCCTAAGGCCCCAAACAACCGTCGACGGGGCTGGGGTCTTCTGGCCCTTGCCGACGATGTACTCGACGGGGCCCTCGATATTCAAGCCGTCCCGCCAGACGAGCACCGTCGGGTGCGCGTCCGCCGTTGCGGGCTCGACGATGCGGCCCAAGCCTGTCGTGGCTATCAGGACGTCTTCTGGTGCACAGCCGCCACGCAACATGGGTATCCTCTGCTGGCACCACTGCCGCAGCTGGGCGAACACCCTGGGCGGGACGGCCGTGTGCACCGGAATGGGGACGGGGAAGAACTTGAGAGTGTCGCAGAGGCGGGGCGGGAGGGCGGGGCGGAGGGTAGCCAGGGTGCTGTGGGAGAAGGGCACGAGGCCGACGATGGCGCACCCGAGCCGGGAGAGCTCCTCGACGTGCGCATCGACGTCGGCTATCATGCATGGCTGCAGGATGCATGAGGCAGCCTTGTGGAACAATGCAGGGCGGGAGACGGGGGGCACATCGAGCTTGTTCGCAAGTGCAGTCAGGGCAGCGTGGACGATGATCGGCAGGGAGGTGGCGTTGGAGCGTAGTTCGCGCGTCGCGAGCGCCTCTAGCTCGATGTATAGCTTGACGGCTTCTCTCACATCATCGGGGCGGCAGCGGCGGGCCAGGGGCAGCCACGGCCCGAGCGCGGCGCCAATAGCGCCTTCTCTGTCCTGTGCGGGCGTTCGCCGTGTTAGTATTCTCAAGTCACGCTGATGAGAGAGTGGGCTGGATGGCTCACCAGGATGATGCCGAACATGTCCAGGACAACTACGGGTGGGCTGCGCCGAACTGGTACTCGCGGATAGAACGTAGCGAGAGTTGGGCTGGCAAAAGTGAGGAACCACACCCACCCTTCGGAGCGGCTCGAGCTGCTCGAATGAGTCGCGGGAGTCCGGGAGCTTCGGACACCCTTACTTCCGCCGCCACCGCCCCTACTAGTGTGATCGCCTTCATCATCCGACTCCGGAGGTTGCATAAAGTCAAGTGCAATCCGTTCCGTCAGGAGCACCAGCTGGGCACGGAACGCTGGATCTTGTTGGATCAAAGAGCTCACGGGTGCATGAACGGGGACATCAGCCGTCACACAACTCGGTGGGGTCACGCCACGATTGTCAGGGAGGTTAGAAACATGCTGCGTGAAATGAAACGTTCAGCGTCGTTGACCTTTGCCCTTGGCCGTCGCACGAGAAGAACATACAGCTCGGATTGCCCGCACCCAGTCGATGGTGGGTTCCACACCAGGCCATCTGTAGTCTTTGCAGAGCCTGTGGCACAATCAGTATGCCTCGGGCGGACAAGCAAGGTGACGCACGTACTGAGCATAAAGCACCATTTGTTCGTAAATCGGCGACGGATAGTCGCAGTTATATCCTGTCCCTTTCGGGAAAAAGTTGAAGCAGTACGTATGGGGGTTATTTAACTCGCCGAAGATGTACGTTGGGTCGATGTTGCTGGGCTCCCGAGGCTGTGCCAAGTCGTTCCCTTGATTGGCAGGAGTGTGGCGTGCCAACCACTCCCCCAGCGACGATTTCGTACGCGTGAACCAGGCGTCGCGAGCGTGTTCTATATTTGAAGAGGCGGCTGTTATGAACTTGCGAAGACTTTCGGGGTCGAGTTGGTGGCGCGAAACTTCAGGTTCGATAGGTGGGTGGTAACCCCCTGCCATCCTCAAGATTGGAGCTGTATGCAGATAGACCGGCTCGTGTAGCATATCCGAGGCGCATTCTAAGGGAGGGTGAATAGTCAGCTGCACGCTCCCAGGTGCAATGCCAGGCGACAGTTCGTGGGTGTCGAGCGCAAATTTGGGTCCCAGGGTGAAGGAGGCGTCGGGAATGGGAAGAGAAGACGGCAGTGTGGAGATTGCGCAAATTAAGCCAGGTTCAGTTGGGCCATAACCCCACTCGTTTTCGAAACCAAATCGCAGGGCCCAGAAAGGCCCGCTGGGGAGGTTCATTGCGGCGACTTGAGCAGAATAAGTCAACCAGCTCGCTGACCGAACATGGTCGAGTTGGGCAAGGACTATTGCATGCGACATAGCTGGCATCGAGGGCAGCCGGGATTGTCGGTGGAGAGAGAGAGAGATAGTTGCTCCGGCAGTCGAAGTGAGCAATAGGCTCGGAATCGAAGAGAGACTCGGAGGTGGTGGCGCAGTTGTTGGTTGGGTGTCAGTTGTTGCCATTTCAAGCGCTATGTCAAAAAGGTGTTACCGGCGCCTATGACACCTCTCCCACGTTTAATTGGCCTGACCCCTCCGTCTCGGACTTGCATGTTTCTCGTCTCCCTCGATCCTCACCACAATGGCTCAATCCTTTCTATCGGTGGAATCTGTTTAACCGCCTCTCCAAGAGAAGCATGCAGATCGCTTGAGCCCGGAGCCATGGCGCGTAAAATCAGCAGAACCTCGATCCCGACCGCGACATTCATACATGGCTATTAAGCTAGAAACCATCGACGCACCGTACCCATTTGTAGACAGGCAACTGCTTGATATACACGAGGGGTAGGGAGCTGGGGCAAGACAAGTTCTGCATCAGCAGTGGTGGACACTGGAAGGGATGCGCGCCCGCCGGCGCTGATACACCCAGTCGCACGACCAGCCCTCCTTGCGCATCCGCTCGCCGACCAGCCTGCGCACGAAGCAGCGCAAAGTCTGGCTCTTCTCCATATGTGAGGAGTGCAGCATGAGCATGGTAGGTCGCGAACCCGGGTGGGGGAAGTGCAATTCGCCTCCGGAGGAATCCAGTAGGTCGCGACAAGTCGGCCTTCATCTGAAGGCTAAGCAGCCTCTTCATAGATCAATGGGCAGGGGGCCCCGCGTTCAGAATATCGTACGACACACCGCCAAGCCTGCCTGCAGACTCGCATGAGTAAATATTGAAAGGGAGCCCATGGCCGACTACATGTACACGTACAGCCTCTTTCGCCTTCCCTACTACCTTCCACCTACGCACGAAATACCATACCATGCCATCCATAGTACCATCCATACACGCCCATCCAGGCGTACGTATTTTTACTACCCACCTCATAGCTCCTACTGGGCCTTCCCATCCATAACCCGCCCGACGACGCCGCCGACCCAGCGTTCGAAGCGCTCCTGGTCCATCACGCCCGCCGTGTCAAAGAACTCCGTGTAGTGCCGCTCCTCCTGCGCGCGGCCCTTGCCGAGAAGGGTCTTCCCACCTGCGGCCGAGCGCACGTACGCGAGAGCGAGCGCGTATGCCGGTGGCATTTGCGGCGTCGAGGGTGTCGTCTTCGAGGTGATCGTTATCCGCTCGGTCACGATCTGCAAGACAGGGACATGAGTATGAGGAGAGGGGAGGAAAGAGAAAGAGGAAGGGAGGGACGTACGCGCTTGTCGAACGTCTTGCGCTTCCCGACGAACACGATGTCGCCCTCCACAAAGTACGCATATAGCGTCTGCACGACCGTCAGGATCACATATCTGCAGCGTCAAACCCACCATCAGCATCTGCGTTCAACATCTGAAACGATCCGCGCATAGCGCAGCTCGGCGGTTGCGCGATGTGTGCAATGCGGGGAGAAGGAGGCACGTACGCGATCACCCCCGCCCATACAGCGGGTTTGCCCTGCTCAAAGGGCACGCGCCAACCATAAAGACCCGTTGCGCCGGCGACTAATACTGAGAGCCAGCCGAGGGCCAATCGTACGTCGGTATGTGTGTGTATTTGCTTGAAGAGATCGGGTCGGGAGAGATACTGCGAATGTCGTGGGGGTCAGCTTGGGAATGAGCATTGAGATAGACAGCAGAAGAAGAGCGAGAGCCACATTGGGCGCGTCTGCAAACAGGCATAGCAGACCCAGGCAAGGGGACAGTTTAAAAACGTAAAGGTAGTTGTAACGCGAACGGTTCGCGGAACCACCTTGGCCCTTGCCGTCATGAGCAGCGTCATATGCCAAGTTCACAAGCGGAATGAGACGTGCAGCATTAACCCGCATTCCTGTATCGCAAACGCAGCGAGGCCTTTGATGTCGACGCGACCCTTACTAAACCAGAAACAGACGACAAGGCAATGGAGCAATCAGGCACGCGCGGTGGAGGCCAGACGTCGATGGCGTTCGCGTTCCACCCAACACGATAAGCTCTAGCACGCGCAGCCTGAGCGGCGAGCGCGAAATAACGTCACACGAACAGCAGCACAATCAACGCAGTGGCGGTCCGCGGCCGGCGCGTTCGCACACGACCTCGCCCCCACCCAGATGTCCACTGCCGCAACGACGAACCGGACAAGCAAAGAAGAGAAGAAAGGGTACGCACGCGTTTGAGAGCATCGTCGCACGCGTGCTTCATGTCTGACGCGCTCGCGTTGTTCACCTTCACCTCCTCGCGCTGCTCGCCGGGCACGGGCGCCAGCAGGGCGTCGACGTCAACCACTGCGGCCGCATCGTCCTTGGGCGGGGGCGGCGGTGGTGCGTCGTCGCCATTTGTCGTCGCGGGTGGTGGAGAGGCGGCTGCAGCCTTGCGCGTTCGCGAGGGCATGGCGGGTTGGATATGCGGGATGTGGATATATGCGTGGAAATATTTGCGAACGGGTCCCTGGGTCGTCGTAAAGTCCGATCGTGAGGTCTTCTGCTGCGCGTCGAGCAAGAATTAGAGGGTGCTGCAGAGCAGAGGGTATCACGGCGGGTGTTGGGGGGTAACGGGCGTCGGGGGAGACGGGGAGAGGGCAAGAGGAGGGGACGGGGGGAACGCAGGCGGGCGACACGGCCACGGGGCACACCCAATCAGGACAGACGCGTCTCCCGTCCAACGTGGCACGCCCATTGTCCCTTGGTTCGGCTCGCTTAGTGCGGCTCATTGTCCGCTCAGACCGCTTTGCCCGTCAAAGCCGCACCGGCGCGCGTTGGCGGGGAAGCCGGACACGAGCCGGACCGCGTCGCCCGCGAAATATGGCGGGGACATCGTCCCACTCGCCCTCGCGTGCGTAGCGGCGGCGGGTCGCCATATAAACCGTGCGCCGTGCCCGCCCTGCTCTTCCCCACACACCGCGACACACGCACACACGCACACACGCCATGGGTGCCACGAAAAAGTCCGCGTCGGGCGTCGCAAAGTCGGGGGGCGCTGCTGCGTCCACCAGCCCCGGGAGCAGCCTCGTCAAGTGGGCGTACCGCGCTGTCATCGCCTTCGTCATTTACCTGGCCTGCGCCGTGCTCGACCGCATCAAGGTACGTTGTGTTCCGTCCCAAACCATAATTCGCACTACCAGCGGGCTCACGCGGTGCCCGCTTCCAGGACCGGTGGTACGTGTTCACGCCCGAGCACCTACATGAGCTCGCACAGGCTGCCGTGCGCGCGCACCCAGGCGACATCGACGCGATTATCCCCTTCATCGTCTCGAACTTGACCGCGCACTACCCATCCTCCGCGGTCGCGATCAACATGGACGCGAGCGAGTGGGTGTTCAACAACGCGGGTGGCGCGATGGGCGCGATGTACGTCATCCACGCGAGCATCACCGAGTATCTCATCGTGTTCGGCACCCCGCTCGGCACCGAGGGTCACAGCGGCGTGCACACCGCGGACGACTACTTCAACATCCTCGTTGGCGAGCAGTGGGCTTTCGACCCGCCGAAGCTGCAGATGGAGGTGTACCGCCCTGGGGACGTGCACCACCTCCGCCGCGGGCACGTCAAGCAGTACAAGATGCACGAGGGCTGCTACGCGCTAGAGTATGCTAGAGGTGCGTTCTCTCATTGCCCAGATTTTATGTCGTGGGGTACGGGTGCTGATGGTATGACACGCGACAGGCTGGATCCCGCTCATGTTGCCCTTCGGCTTCGCGGACACCTTCTCGTCTACGCTCGATTTCTGGTCCTTCGGCGAGACAGTGCGCATCACCGTGCGCGAATATCTCCGCAATCTCTCCCTCGGCAAGATCTAGCGGAGACCACCCTCACGTTTTTCGGGCCTACGCCCAAAAGTAACGCCACACTATTGTACATCACGCTTGTAATCGGGTCCTTGCGGTTCGGGGTTGGCCGTGTCCAGCTATCGTTGCTTACGTGTTGTGAACGAGACTGAGTGTAAAGTGCGAGACTGAGAGGTACAACGGTGCCGTATATTTGTTAAGTCGTCTCACAATGCGGAAACGTGGGGTTTCCATGTACATTACCAGTCGTGGCCCCGTCCGCACCTTGTCTCGGCTTATCGCAGGTCGCCTCGCGACAAGCACTTCTGCCTGCCATTTCGTGACAACGCCATGGTCTCCGACAGCTACTTAGTTACTTAGTCCCCCGTTCACTAGGCTAGTCTCGTCCACGAACGCGAACGTCGCAGGAGAACACGCGTACGAATCCTGCGACACCGTCTCCGTCCGCAACGGCTTCGCACAGTAGCGAGAAGTGTCAGCTCAAACCGGCCGCTCAATTTTGTCGTGCAGAAAGAAAGCGATCCAGCAAGTAAATAAAAGGTGAATCACTATTTGATCAATGCCGCGAGCGGCGATACCACAGGTACATCCAAAACTATCATACAATGCACCACGATGTGATCGCACTGCGACACATCCGATCTACGGGGTGCATGAACACCGAAAAACCATCATATATCCTACATTGCGCATGTCAGGCACCGAGTGCCCTCTTCGTACGAGCCCGCCAAGCACGCGATGACGATAGCATACTTTGACGGCGCCGGTGTAGCATCACAAGCTCAAGACATGTCCTCCGGGGATGTTAGCGGCAGCAGGCGAGGGCCTGTATACCAAACTAGCTCACAAAAGCGGCAATCAGTCAACAGCGAACATCCAGACAGGAAGACGTGGCGTACTTGTGTTCCATCTGTGTTGCAATCTCTGGTACCCTTCTTCGGTGAGGCGGCAATACTGGGGTTCTATAGGGTCGACGCCTTTGGTAGCTAGCCCTTTCCATGCAAGCCACTGGCCAGGATCGCCCGCCCACACATAGCAGCGCTTGTATCTGTGATCGGAGTGCCACAGGTAGCAATCCACGGGAACCGGCGGCAGGCCCTGCGGATGAGGCGGGGCAAGAGGCAGTGCAGCTGTGTTTCGCATCTTTCTATGCTTTCGCCAGTCGACCGGGAGCCACCACTGTTTCTTCTCGTCGTCTAACTAGATGGGGCAAGTGAGACGTATGTCAGCAGCCGCCCTCATAGGTCACTTGAGGACGACATAGTCAACTCACCAGTGCAAGATCGAAAACATACTTTGGCCGGAAAATTTGGCCGCGGCTGTTGGGTTTCCACTTGCTCGGGTCCCATTTAGATGTGAGCATAGGCGCGACCAGAGAGACCTTTTGATCGAGGTAGTGCCAAGTCACGAAACCGGGCCTGGGCTTTCCCGGGCCTTGGGGTATGGACAACTGCTGCGAGGAGCCGCTCGCCCTCTGAGGTTGGGCCCCAGAGCCGGTAGCTGCCACTTGTGTCCCACTGCTCTGTTTGACGGGCGTTCCCCCGCCGACGGCTGACCCGGAAGTATTCCCGCTCTGGTCGTTGCCACTGCCACCTTCGGTTGTTTTCTGGCTGGCAGGAACAAACCGTTTGGCTCTGACAGCTATTCTGGCGACGTGTCGGAGTGGGAACTCGTGTCTCCAGTCCTTTTGCGATACCGGTTCTGCGCAACCTTGGATGTTAGAAAATAAATTCTATGTAGAGCGAGGGGCAAGACGTACGTGCGGACTGAGGCCAGGGCCCGCCACGCTCCCAGTACTCTCTTTCAGCGATCCACTCTGGGCGCGAATCACCAGTCATTCGGAGTGATTGGGCGTTTGCAAAGTCTGGTGAGATCGGAATCTGGGGACGCCCAGGCTGGTCGAACGAGCCTGAAGGACGTGTCAATGTGACCTCCGGCGCCGTCTCGAAAGAGTGATTCGGGAAGCTACTGGGGGGAGCCGGTCCACGAAAGTGCGAGCTTGATGCCTGTGAACTCCGCGGTGCGCCGGAGCTGCTGGGCAAGACAGTGGCAGAAGCTTGCACGTTGGATTTTCCCCAGCCGGGCCCGCCGGCGGCGCCTGACCTCGCAGATGACTCAGAGGATGCTCTGTGCACGACCTCTGGCACGACGACACTAGACTGCGGCATAGATGGGCCGCGTGATATCGCTGGCGGGTTGTAGGAAGCTTGAGGCTGCAGCGGAGCCTGGCGCCCCTTTCCTTTCGCGTGAGATGACGATGCAGCGGTGCGTGGCACTGCAGACGTCTCTGGATCCTGTCGTGCATGAGACGACGACGCAGCACGTGCGGACGCCTCCGAGTCTGGCTCCTGTCGTCCCTTTCCCTTTCTGTGAGACGACGACGCAACATGTGCGGACGTCGGTGCGTGCGATCCGGGCACATCTCGATTGGAGGATGACGCTCGATTGGAGGATGACGCTCGATTGGAGGATGACGCGGCGCGTGCCGATGTCGGTGAAGCGTGAGACGGCGACTCGGAGGTTTCATGCGTCCGACGACGGTGCGAGGAATCCCTGGCTGCGTAAGTTTCGTAAGTCTCTTCAGGGGCATGCGTTGGCCGATTGGTGCTATGCACATCATGTCGAGAGCGTTCATGCCCTCCGCGTCCTGATCCAAGACCCATGGATGAGGATACGTTGGGAAGTGTAGCTTGCCCGGCTATATGCTGTGGCGAATAGCGTTGCCGCACTGGTACAACGAAGGGATCGTCAATGAAAGTGACATTCCGAAACTCGTTATCATACTCACAATTCGCATGTTGCCCAAGTTGGCTATCGTAGCTAGCCGTGGAAGCCTGAGGCAATCTAGTAAGCGATGCAATCATGTTGAGAAATAGATAGTCAATTCACCGTACGCGACATGGAAAACTGTGATTCTACAGATAGTCGGCGGTCAGTTCTATGATGCGGTACATGATCAAATGTACTGACCTCCAGAGGCAGAGCGCATGAGCTGTGGCGCGTGCTGAGCCGGGGAATTGTGCACATCCATCTGCACATATCTGGGATCGTAGATCTGCATGGTGTTGAGTATTGTCACCAGTCCATCCTGTATACGCTGCGCACCTGTTCTTGGTTGGTGGTTCCCGGTTGGCCGTAGTAGACACCGGGCGAAATTGTAGACGGCATCGCCTGGTTCCCAGGATGCAGCTGCATATGCGCAAACTGTTCCTCTACCGTGTATATTTCGTCCTCCGGGGGTTGGGGGACCCGGGGGTTGAGGGTATATAGAATCTGCTCGTTTCCAGACGGTGATGTGGTTGAGAGGCTTAGACAATGACTTAGTAGTAGAAGCTGTAGCAAGTACTCACCTGCTGTTGGTTCAAGGGATACCTTGGAGGAATGTTCGAGCTCGGCGGTGGCAGAGGAAACTCGCTGAATCGGGGATCAGGGTGACCTGGGTGAGGATTAGGGGCATAGGACGCTCCGGGAGTGGCAGCACCGGAAAATTGAGACATCGGACCAGGAGGCACAGAACCAGGATAATAATAAATACCGGCAGCGGGATCGTAATAAGCAGGAGGGTTGTAGCCGAAGGCGGTCTGCGAGATCGCGGTCGGATGATAAATAGGCTGTGGTGGTTGCTGGGAACTTGAAGAGGAAGAGCTAGAAGGATACTGAGGTTGAGGACCGGGTTGCAAAGACGTAGACGAAGTGTTGCCAGCCGGGTAGTAACCCTGCTGCACCCCCTGGGAGGAGGAACTGGCAGGATACTGAGGCTTGTCGGGTTTCTTCGGAGCCATCTTGGGGTGGGGGAGGGCGGGTCAACCCAGAGTGTGCTCTGCGCCATTCTTATATGGGGGACGTTTGACGCACGAAAGCTGCTCCATTCGTCGCAGTCGGCGGAGTCACTGGTGCCACGAGAGTAGTACCTACTGGGCTAGCCGCACCAGAGCATGGCGAAGATCGACCGCGATAGGAGACTGACCTGGACTCCCCAAGGACGACAAGATAGGACCCCAATAGACCCCGCAGGTGACGGAGACTCGGAAAGGCGGAGAGCCGCAGATGGTTTGAGCCCCGTCCGTTGACCATGCGGTATGGGTATTCTGAAAGAGCAGCTCAAAATCCGGCCGTGCCCCACGCTACCGTGACTGCGGTGCTGCGGAGCTAGCGATACACGTGTACAGGGCACAGGATGGCAGGATGCCCTGGAGGGTATGTGCGATGAGTGGCATGTTAGCAGGCAGGCTGATCGCGATCTCACCGACAGAGCTTCTCGTTTACTCGGGCGCGAGATGGAAACAACCTGAGCGCGAGGGAGATGCAGTATGGGCGCGAGATTGAGGCGATAAAACTGATCAGAACATAGGATTTGTTCTGCCTGCACAACAAGAAGCGGTGAGGGTCCTGTGCGCAGCAATTGTTCTCGGCGAGTGCAACTGTGGGTAGCGGGAAAACATATCACGACATGACAGCCTGTGGGCGCCCCGAGAATAGCCGCGCTACTACACCGCCGCAGTACGTAACACCGCTGGAGCGACGAGTCATGGCACCCCAAGTTGGCAGCTGAGAGTGTCCCGGTCAACGCCGACGGCCCTCGCTGACCTTGTGTGTCCATTACCTTGTGGTGGACTTGGCGGACCTGACGCTCCCGTCTTGATGTTTGTCTGCTTGACTTGAAAATTGCGCCCAGATTGCCTGTACCACTCCAGTGCCGGCCAGCATCCCTCACTTCGAGCTCTATCATCGTTACACGCCACCTCGTACTAGTACCCCGCCTCGGCAACGACAGACAGTCCACATAGCAACATGCGTGGAGTCCCCAAGGCTAACCAGTTCATTCACTCCTATTCCGTATGTGGGATATATCAAGTGACGCACAGGTTGGGCGAAGGATCGGATGGTAGGTATAGCTTACTTTGTGATGCTGCGCGAACAGTCTACAACTCATACCTCATCCGATGTTGTCTACAGGCGACGTGATGCGTGCGTTCAATATAAACACAGGAGCCGAAGTCGCTATCAAGCAAATGTCCCGCACCAACAGAGATGACCTCCTCTGGCCCATATTGAAGTTTGAAGCGTTGATACT
Organism: Trametes pubescens; assembly: GCA_001895945.1. Lineage (NCBI taxonomy): Eukaryota > Fungi > Basidiomycota > Agaricomycetes > Polyporales > Polyporaceae > Trametes > Trametes pubescens. Next base: position 22,305 of record MNAD01000521.1, on the reverse strand, counting down.
CGCGCTTATCCCTGACGGGACAGAGGGCTTTCCGTCTGTTCACTATGCTGGCCCAGATGCGAACGAGTACGTCATCGTCATGGACAGGCTCGGTCCAAACCTCGGCGCGTTGCACCGTCTGTGCAGAGAGAAGTTCATGCTCCGCACAATATGCATGCTCGCTGATCAAATGGTGAGCTGTTCGACCGCATCGTCCGTATCCGAGATGGCTAATGAAATTGGATGACTCCTTCGCACCCTACGGAAGCTCGACAGGATCCAGCTACTGCACTCTAGAGGGGTGGTGAGCTGCGACATCAAACCCCAAAATTTTGCGATGGGTTTCGACAAGACCGCCCACATCGTCCACATGTTCGATTTCGCACGCTCCAGGCTCTACGTCAACCCAGACGGCGAACATCTCCCGCTCTCCACGAGCGACCGACCCCTCGGGACCGTCAGATACGCCAGCATCGCCGCACACAGGTCTCAAAGTGCGTCCTGCCCCCTGTCCATCTGCATCGCATATTGCTAAGCACGTCTCTCCACAGCCGTTTCCCGCGCGGACGACATTGAATCCTTGCTCTACGTCCTGCTCGAGTTCCTCCACGGCACCCTCCCGTGGGAGGGGCTCCCCGTATCCCTCACAGCGAAGTCTGTTCTTGTTCTGAAGGCCGACTCGTCGCCCACTGGGTCTATCCAGACGATGCTCGCGCGCTCCCCACCTGAGTTCGCTGCCTACCACGCACACGTGACGGGTCTCGCGTTCGGGGAGGAGCCGGACTACGCGCTGCTTCGCGGGCTGTTCCGCAGGCGGATGCGCGAGGAGGGCTGGGTGTACGACGGAAACTACGACTGGATGGACCCGTCCGAGCTCGTGAAGGGGACACTGATACCCGCGGAGTACAACGTGTCGATGGATTTCGTGGAGGACAAGGAGTGGAACCCGAATTATATGTGACGAAGATAAACGTAGTAGTACGGATCATCTTATACCGAGCTGCCAGTGCTTTAACGTTATGATACGTCGACTTTGTCCTTTCTCTGCAGTGACGAACCGCGCATCGTGCTCGTGGTTCAGCCGGCGCAGTGCACTGGCACTGGCAGGTAGCACCAAAAGGACCCACTATCAATGCTATTTGCACGGCGCTTGTCGCTGGCCTGATTGTGTAACAAACCCCACGAAAAGGACGCGCACATTCCGGATACCTACCATGCATCCGCATGGCCTCCTCCTCGTCCAGTTCTACCCCAGAAAGACCGCGTACTGAAGCCGCTGAGTCCCCCTGGCCGACACACCGCCGCGAGGACACCCTGTACGCTCCTCTGAGCAATGCGTTTCAACTTCAAATTTGAAGACGGCGACGGCGATCCTTACTTTGAGCGCAGTGTCCCCACTCACGCCGGCACGTCGCCCATACCCATCCCCGAGGCCTCCCTTACGCTCGGTCCCAAAATTGCCTTTAAAGATGGCGAGGTCACGCCCTGCACCGACGTACAAGTGACTGCAAGAACGTTTGGTGTCGGGAGTCTCACGCCTTGCACCGGCCGCTCTACCCGCACACTGCCCGCGCTCCCCTCAGTGACCGGCGTATCAGCTCTCCAGCGGTGCTTCAACATCCTCGACCGCGACAGCTTTCTACGTTTCCGGGACGCCGCGCGTGTGAACACTGCGGCTGCGGCTGCTGCCTGGATGGAGCGCAGGCGCGCGGAGCGGCTGCCGCCCAGCATGCGCGCCGACGCGGTCGCTGCGTGGACTACAACGACGAGATCCCCGGGACGCTGCATATGTTCGGGCGGCACATCCCCGTGCACAAGTATTGCTTTGAGCGGCATTGTCTCTGTAGACGGGTATGATATACATGCATTGCCGTGAGCGTCGTGGTTACACTCCCACAGCCTCCCGTCTCACCAATCCAACCTTCAAAGGAAGCCCCGGGTGCTCCCCGCGCGGATCCGCGGAGGGGTACTGCACAGTAGCCATGTTCCACCAAATACGCTTCTCCGTGAGCTCGAAGGTGAAGTGCGAGAGGAGCACTGCCAACACGACCTCTGTGACGCAGTCAGTGATGGTAAGTCGAAGGTGTAGTGCTGCGTGCGCGACGTACTCATTTCGAGCTGCGAGAACTTGAAGCCTCTGTAGAAAGCCGGCATATCGAATCAGGGGCTGCCACCTGGATAAAGACGACGAGCACTCACATGCATGCACGGCCGCCGCCCCAGAATGTCATCCTGTTTCAGGAACACTTAGCACAGAACTTTCGAGCACATCCAGCACACGACCTACAGATTCGCATACACGCCAGGGATCTTCGCGTCAAGGACCGCGTCCGGGAGCGGCGACAGCCAACGTTCCGGCTTCCACTCGTACGCATCTGGGCCCCAAAGCGCCTGGTTTGTGTTCGACGCGTTGATACCGATGAACACGGACGTGTTCTTCGGGATGTGAAGCTCGTGCATCATCCGACCGTCCTTCCCACGGATGGGCTCCGAGAGAGGGAGAACGACGTCCCGATGCGTCCTACAATGCAGACAGATCATTCTCCGCTGAATGAAAAAGTGAATATAAAATGGGCGTACTCGCGGAAACGGAAAGGTGAAGGAGTGTGGCTAGAAAGTGTACATTGCGTAAGCACATGCTATCTGGTAGAAGAACGGACCAGCACTTACACCCGCAGCGTCTCGCGGCACACGGCGTCCAAGAACGGCAGCGCCACCAGATCGTCGTAACCGATGTCGCCGCCTCCGCGGGCTTCCTGTGCTTCGAGGATCTCCTTGCGCAAAGTATTCTGCACCTCGGGGTTCTGAGCGAGTCGCCATAGGGTGAGGGAAAGGGCGTTCGAGGTCGTGTCCATGGCGGCAAACGTCAGGGTCCTGGCGGTAAGGGGTTACGCTCGTTTGGTGCCAGTACTACCTACGGTCGAAAGGAAGACACACGCACGACATTTGGCCGATCAGCTCGTCCTCGGGCAGCTTGTCCTCTTTAGACGCCGCCATGTTTGCTTTCACTACACGACGGACCACCGTCACAGTCAGTACACAGTCGCCGCGCAGCCCAAGACTCCACGCCGAGGCTAAGATGACGTACGCAAGACACTGATCAGATCTTTCCCCTCACCGACCTGCTCCTTAAGAGCCTCATCGCCTGCCAGAAGTGCCTGCTTCTTTGTCTGGAATATCTCGGCCGAGCGCGTCCCTAGCGTGTCCACAATGTGCATAATCCTCTTCAGCGGCGGCGCGGGGATGAGCTCCGCGACGGTGCGGCGCCAGCGCGCAGGCACGATCGCCTCGAAGAGCGGAATGTACTGGTGCAGCCCACGCACCTGCGCCAGCGACGGCCTAAAGCATATTCACGTCAGTCCTAGGGTACAGAAGCAGGGCGCATAGAAACGACGCACATAAGGTCCTTGAGCGCTGACCCATATTGGTCGGCGGCGTCAGCGACGAGTGGGTCGAAGGAGTAGCCCAGACCGCCCTGGCCCATGAGCTCGAGCGCGGTGCGCCCCATCCAGGCGACTCGGTGGGGCGACCGTCGGGCACGCGTGCCTGGATCACGGTTCGGAGCTTTGTGAAAGGATTTAATCGCTCGCGGTTAGTGTTGCGTTGGATGTCCCGAAGAACGGGGAGGATGGACGCACCTTGTGCGAAATTTCATAGAAGATCGGAGACATGTTGCGCATGTGGTTGATCGAGAACACCGGGTTAAGCATTTTGCGCTGCTTGCGATGGTGGTCACCTGTGTCTCCGTTTAGTCGTGAGACTCACATGCGTACAGGGGGCTCGATTGAGCCGCGCACCGAGAGTAGCGAGAAGGCCTTGACCGAAGAAAAGGGATGTGATCCTGCCCGACAGCGAAATCAGCGTGACAATGCATGGCACGAATGTACTCTCAGCGAGCCCACCTGGTGAACCATGTCGCTTCCTGGAAGACGTCCTGGTCCTTAATGACGATAAGGTGCATCGCCTTCGGGTCGAATGTATACAGCAGGTTGCCCTACATGAATGTCTGCGTGAGCACTCCCGGCCATCCTTTCAAACACTTGCACAAACGCACCCCGAACCTGTCGCGCAGCCGCACGACCGGACCGTACTTCTCACCCAGGCTCCGGTGGAACTTGAAGCCCGTCTGTCTGTTGTACAGTTGCTTGACGTGACCTGCCGGCAGGATGTCAGTTATATGCGATACCAGATATACAGCGCAAAGGACCGCAAGACATACCGTAGATGAACGACGGCGATGGCGGGCCAGGGAGGTTGTCGAGGTCGTTCTTGACCACGAGCCTGCAGATAACCTTCCACAGGAGCCACGTCGCGCCGCAAGCGAAGACCGCTTGGAGAAGAGGCGAGACCATGTTTGCTGATGAGGATGGGGAGGAGGGCTGCTGGTCGGAAGTAGATGGCTGAGCCAGTAGGGTGGAGAATCGCGGCAAGTCCGTAGGCCTCACCCATGTACTTGTACCTTCTTGGAGGCTTCTCCCAAGCGCAGCTTTAGAAGACCACACCATGTCATCGCCATGACGGCCATGCGAGGATCACGGTCGCCGGTCGGTATATGTAAGTCGCTTCCCTTGCGAAGAGCAAAGAAGCGGCGCCACGTGAACTTGAATATACAGAAGAGGCTGCAGGTGGCCGCGTGTGCCGAAGAAAACGTAGGATATTTGTGTAATGTCAGCCATAGCGGGTGCGCGCAGCGCGCCTGCAAATGCCGGCGACGAGACGACGGCATCGGATAGTGGATGTCACAGAGGAGTCAGGGAAATGGGGGCAATCGCAGCGGTGGCATTGAAGCTTGCTGTGTGACCGGATTTGAGCCGTTAAAATCAAGAGGCTATATAGGATGTCCATAGATATCTCGGGGGGAAGACACCATCGGATATCCTTGACTCTGAAATGGCGGCCGTGTATGGAGGTGTTTGCCGTACTGGTAGAGCGCACCGCTAGATGCTCCGAACACCAGCTTCGAGGTAAGTGATAGCGTAACGTATAACAGATGCATCTACTCAGGATGATGTCAGCACAAGCTACCACTAGACAGGATATTGTGGACATACCGTACGTCCTCATGCTAAGTACGCTCAGTGCGTGCATTTCGATGCAGCGGCCCGGCCTCGTGGCGTAGTCGCCAGGTACACCTCAGAATGCCGTCATATGTGCGGCCCACGCTTCTGAGTATGAACAGGTCCGACGGCAACGCCTCGAACATGCTTCAAACATTTCGTAGTTACAACTCGCGTCTTGACGGCACTCACGCCGGACGTGGGCATCGATGGATCTTGAAGTGCAGTAGTCGGACCTTCACTGGGCTTCGGAAGTCTACTAGCCGTTGAAGCAGACAAGGTGAGTGCTTAAGCCTGCAGATTGAGTCGCCATATCCAAGACCCGAGCAGCATCCCAGCCGTCTGTCTCTAAGTGCAAGTGTTGTGGTTGTGCTGACGGAGGTAGACGAACGAGTGCAAGTCAAAAACCTCAAAGAGCCGCGCGATACTGAACGCTTCGGCAAATGCCGCCGAACAAACGCTCGTCCAATCAGCCCCGAAACTCAGCGTTGGCAGTTAACGCCCATAACATAAACACACACTAGACACGCGCCTTTGTAGCTCCTGGGTGAGGTACGATGTGCAGGAGAACGTATCGCATCTTTGTCCCCAGATGCCATAATCAGACGGATTCCTCCCATCGTCCTCGATGGACACTACGATGACCACGGCGTGTAACTAAGGCTACCCATGGGGAGGGCCTCCTGAATCAGAGCCAAGCAAGGACCAGCAAGAGAGATCCTTCTGTACCCTTCAAACAAGGGTACCTTCCCAAGCATATCTACGAGACTAAGCCGACTCTCATTCGGGCCTACGCTGGTGAACAGAAGCAACTTGTCATACTTAAAACCTCTATCGATCGGTACGCATGCCCCCGTTGGTCATCCAAGCGCAACTGGGTATGATACACCTAGCTCTAGTCAGGGAATGATACCAGAGCCGAAGGACGAATTGCACTCGCAGACACGTACGAATTGGGCGTGCTCAAGCGGGGCGACGCACGGAGTCGCGTTTCACCAACTCGACCTTCATGGGGAGCTCTGGGCGCTCGCCGCACGGGTCCGCGGACGGGTACTGCACGCCGGCCATGTTCCAGTAGATGCGCTTGTCCGTGAGCTCGAAGGTGAAAGTTGAGATCAGCACCGCCAGGACGACCTCTGCAGCGTAGTCAGCGTCCGTTAAATAAAAACATGGGGCAATGTGCATGACTGACTCATTTCGAGCTGGGAGAACTTGAAGCCACTGACGATGTGCCGGATCAGGGACTATTACATCGACACAGAGAACGAGGGTACTCACATGCACGCACGTCCCCCGCCCCAGAACGTCATCCTGCCCGGGTACGCTTAGTATATAGCTATAGACGACGCTCGCTGAAGACCTACAGGTTCGCGTACACCCCAGGGATCTTCGCGTCGAGCACTGCGTCCGGGAGCGGCTCCAACCAGCGTTCCGGCTTCCACTCGTACGCGTCCGGGCCCCAGAGCGCGGTGTTCGTGTTCGACGCGTTGATGCCGACGAAGACGGACGTGTCCTTCGGGATATGCAGCTCGTGCATCATCCGTCCGTCCTTGCCGCGCACGGGCTCAGAAAGTGGGAGGACGATGTCCTGTCTCGCCCTGCAGCCAGGCGTCGTCAGCAGCTGTCGACCTTTTGTGCAGTCAAGGTGGAAAAGACGTACTCGCGGAAACGGAATGGCGCCGGAACGTGGCTAGACAGCGTAACCCTCCATGAGCGGGCAACCCAGTAAAAGGGCTTTGCGCATACTCACACTCGGAGGGTCTCGCGGCACACGGCGTCGAGGTAGGGGAGGGCGACCAGATCGTCATACCCAATATCTCCGCCCCCGCGGGCCTCTTGCGCCTCGAGGATCTCCTGACGTAGCTTGTTCTGCGCGCCGGTATTCTGGGCAAGGCGCCACAACGTTAGCGACAGTGCATTCGAGGTCGTGTCCATGGCCGCGAATGTCAGAGTTCTGTTACAGAGGTTCCCGTCAGTTTCAACGCAGCTGAGCCTGACGTAAGATTGCAGCAACTACATACGACATCTGCCCGACGAGCTCGTCCTCCGGCATCTTGTCCTCCACAGACGCCTCCATGTTCGCCTTCACTGCCCACCGAATCCCCTGTCGTCAGCTCTTCCGCGCGATGAAGCAAGGCCCAAGACGCACGCAGAATGCTCATCAGGTCTTTCCCCTCCCCGACCTGCTCCTTCAGCGCCTCGTTGCCCGCGAGCAGCGCACGCTTCTTCTCCGCAAAGATCGCCGCCGAACGCGTACGCAGCGTGTCCACGATTTGGATCATCTCCCGCAGCGCGCGCACGGGGATGCGCTCCGCGATCCCGCGCCGCCAGCCCGCGGGCACGATCGCCTCGAACAGCGGCAGGTACTGCTGCATCCCGTGCATCTGCGCCAGCGTGGGACTGCGGTGCATTCGGTAGGTGAGCATTCCACGGAGGAGGCAAAAGCGGAATGGGGGACGCACATGAGCTTCTTGATCGCCTCGCCATACTCGTCCGCGGCGTCCGCGACGAGCGGGTCGAACGAGTACCCGAGCCCCGCTTGGCCCATGAGCTCGAGCGCGGTGCGGCCCATCCAGCCGACCATGTCGACCTCGCTCGCGCCCGCCTCGGCCTTACTCACGCGCGCCTCGATCGCGGTGCGGAGCTGTGCGGGGAAGGTGTGGTGAGTGTTCGCCGTTCATTAAGACGGAGCGGAGAGTGGGGGAGGAGAAAAGAAGAGAAGAGAAGGCTGAGCGGAGATGAATGGGAGGATGGGAAGACCGACCTTGTGCGAGACGTCGTAGAAGAGCGGCGTCATGTGGCGCATATGGTTGATCGAGAAGACGGGGTTGAGCATCTTGCGCTGCTTGCGGTGGTGGTCGCCTGTACCCTCGTTGAGTCACAGGTACGTGTGTGAACATGAATTCGCGCACCAAGGGTAGCGAGAAGGCCGAGACCAAACAAATGGTAAGTTGTCCTGTCCGGTGGAACGGTTAGCATGTACAGCGGACGCGCCGAGGCGGAGCTCACCTAGTAAACCATGTCGACTCTTGGAAGATGTCCTGGTCCTTGATGACGATGTGGTGCATGGCCTTCGGGTCGAAGGTGTACAGTACATTGCTCTGCAGTCGAAAATGTCAGCGAGCTGTGCATCAGCACCAAGGATGACTACATACCCCGAACTTGCCGTGTATCCCCACGACCGGGCCGTATGTCTCACCAAGACTCTGGTGGAACTTGAAGCTCTGCCTGCTATACAGTTGCTTGAGGTTTCCTGCACAATAGAGGTGAATTTAGTTTAACTTCCTTCGCTTGCTATGGAACTGATGACATACCATATAGGAAAGAAGGCGAAGGTGGACCAGGGAGGTTGTCGAGGTCGCTCTTGACCGTGAGCCTGCGAAAGAGCTTCCACAGAACCCATGTCGCGCCGCATACGAGCACGGCTTGTACGAGGGAAACCATCCTTGCGCAGCTCCGAAGTATTTCCCAACTGTTTGCCTCCCAAGTTGCCGAGTCGAAGTCGAAGAGGAGTAGCCGACAGTATGGGTAGTCCCATGCACGTATACGTACTTATACTGCGCTCCCAGCGCGACGGATCTTCCCCGCAGATTGCCCTGTGTCATACACCCTGACATCTATGCGAGGAATTCGGTCGGTAATTGCCCAGCCAGCCTCCGAGGAGCAAAGAAGGCACATCATGGGAACGACGCGCCACGAAGGAAGCTGCCCCAGATACCATACGCGGCAATCCGGGCCTTCCATCAGCCACACGGAGAGGCCCGATACCCATGCGCGTGGGGAACGAGGCGCGGAGCGAAGCCGCGTCCGTCGATGAAGACGAAGAGGGGATGCGTCATGTCGATCAAAGCGGACGCATGGAGGTGCAGGCGGCAGGCCGATGAAGAGACTGAGGGGAATATCGAAATTAGAACAGGTATGTCCGGGCCGGCGGGGTGCAATGTCCGCAAGCGACGGTTTGTAGGAAACGCAGCGCCTGCCCTAGAACGGTGGGTGAGCTGTATGCCGCTGTAAGCAGGGCGAATGGTCCTGCTTGCACTGGCAATAGCCAAGGGAGACACAGGTGAATCGTGATGTAACAGCAGACTCAACGCATGACATCGCTAAATGTATGCACAAAACGTTATCAGACACTTGGAGTAGGAAAAGAACGCACTCGCGGCCACCGTTGCAAACGGTCGGTTGTCATCCGCCTTGACTATTCATATACGAGCCTAAATCAAACCATTAATTGGCCATCGGCATCGGTGCCATACGATGAGACGTACCTGATGTAACATAGATGACAGCTATCTCAACATACACATCTATTGGTACAGCGTGAGGTACAAGCCTGCTACATACGTAGGACGACTTACAGTTGGAGGAAAATCCAACATGGGCGACCGTGCGCAGCTTTCCGAGGTCTCTTTAGGAACATTGAAGGCCCCGGGGCGTATCGAGCGGTTGCCGCGGCTAGAAATATCTTGCGAGGGACATAGAACCAGCGGCGCAATAGTGTGGCCCAGTCGTCGTCCACCTGGTGAGACTTCGACAGTGGCTGCAGCATGCATATATAGCGGCAAAAGCTTCGTGGCGGCGTCTTGTGGCAGAGGCCTGGTGAGCCAAGCTTTCGTATAAACGCCAGTCCGGAATCCAACGGAGCCAATCATATTCTCGCGAATACTCAGCGCGCATGGCTGGAGCTATTAAAGACAGGAATGGGGTGCGGATGGACGGGATGGATGAGCCGCCGCCAAAGAAGAGAGGTCGTCCCCCTAAGAAGACTGTAGCGACACAGTTCAGCTGCCCCCCTCCCTGTGGCCAAGAAGAGAGGGCACCCTCCGAAGTAGGTTGCGAACTCGAGCGAGCAGGGCGGACCATCCGCAAGTGCCGCAGGAGGGCCGTCTTCGCAGACTCCTGCCCCCAAGCGACGTGGACGTTCCCCGAAGAAGGCGTTACTGCATGTTCGTATGAATTAATAGTGCGAATGGATCCTGCACAATAGTGTCAGTAGCGTGTCCGAAAGGGCCGTCCTTCGATTGCGAGTACTCACTGTAAGCAGCATGATCCTGTTATCAAAGTCCCGCTCGCGCGTCATCTGACGACCATGGGTGTATGCATATATCGACACCAACAAAATAGACACGGACAACCCATGTAGGCAGTATTTCTGTGGGAGCGCCGTCCTGAGAGTGCCATGAACGACTTGGAGGACCATGGAGGGCGGAGGAGAGTTGTGGACATGTGTGAGCGCCTAGCGCGGACTCCGGAGGTTGCTGGCGATGATGGAGTCCGGGATTCTCGGAATGCGGGCCATAAAGTTACCATGACTTCGAAAGTACCTCTGCAGCGATAATCAAGACGCACTGTATTACTCATTCATTTGCTTAGGGATGGGCACGATGGATAGCACGCTCGAGAGTTCAAAAAGGTCCAAAATTGATACAAGGTAAGTTAGCTACAATACAGGTGTCATCGAATTGTTATACATGATCGGATGGATCCATTGCGACACAGCGGGTCTGCTCAGGGTTTCCTGTCTCCTGAGACGGTCTCCCTCACACCAGAGGAATCCAATCGTGCGTCGCTTGTCTGGCTCTGTAGACCTTTCGACTGATCTGTACGCCCGGTTTCAGAACGGTCAAGGAAGAAGGGGTGGGCGAGAGAACACACTGTAGATGGATACTGGGCCCTCCTCTTTCTTTGTCTGCTTTCCGGCGACGTACATATACCCAAGGGTGGCGACTGTGCCGACCACGGTCACAATAGCCTACCGAGCGATGGGGTGAGCAAACCCGCAGCATATGCTAGTGCGGTTTCACGCACGAGGTTACGGCCGGGGGCTCTGCTATTGAAACTCATGATGGTGAAGTATGCCAGTGAGGTAAGTGTCGAAATTTGCTTGGTGGTCAAGACAGGGTGCGACGGTGGACCTGTCGAGGGGGGAGAATGGAAAAAGGCTGCGACTTGTGCGTGGACGCTTATAAGAAGGCTTATGACGTCATGGAATGCGGGCGGTTGCGCTCGACCTCTCAGCTGAGTACGCCGCGACTCCATCCACCCACTGAATAAGCCACATTTGCTTGGAACAATCATCCACATAAACCGCGACTGACAGCGCTGCCTCAATGTGAAGAAGTTGATGTGCCTTGCCTGGTCCTGACGACTCGGAAACTCACAGATTTAAACTGTAGAGGTGCCAACTTGTTATCCAAGGGTATACCTAGCATCCTTCTATTGGCACAACTCTAAATCTACACAATGTCGAAATAAACACAACAGGAATTCGAACGAAAAAATGCTCATCCACACTGAACCCGTCACAGCTCCAGGCTCTCTACCACCTCGGAATCTTCGACATTCACGTCATCTACAGCTTGAACCGGTGGCTCTGCCTCTGCGAGAGCCGAAGGATCCGTGCCGACCTTCGTGCAGATCCATGTCGACGCGTACATGTTGACCCTGTCAGAACTGGTCAGCCATCGTTCAAAGGTAACGAGAGGATCCAGATTATCGAGGCTTACCTATCGATGCACTTTCCGGACGTGCGCGCGGCGACGCGCTCGCACTTGAAGCCCTGGGCGGAGAACGCGGAGATGTACCACGGCTTGAGCCCGGCGCTGCGCAGGAGGACACGGCCGCCCAGCTTCGTTGCCTTGTTCAGGGCACGGATTTCCTGAAATCGTTCCGTTAGAGATTATTCAGTCGACACACCCCAGTATCTAGCGCACCTCAGCAGCGTGGGTACCCTCGGGATCGAACCAGTCCATGTGATCCATGATCTGTTCGCTTGTTAGCCCTTCCCCGGAACGCAAGATTTCAGAGAAGGATGCGCTGACCACTGAGACGGTGACGCTCTCGGGGCGGATACGCGCGAGGACTTCCACAAACTCGTCCGTGTGCACGCGCAACCCGTCAAACGCGCCGGGCTGCGAGAGGGTCTCGTGCGCTTCCTTCGAGAGGTACGCCGGATGACAGCTGCTCGAACATGGTCAGCGTTTCCACTCTGCCAGTCGAAACATGCGCACTCACTCTTCAGAGTACTGCCCCATCAGGCACAGGCGGTAGAAGTAATTACTATCCCTCAGCAGCGTGTTCTCCACGACCGGGTCCAGCGTATCCACCACATACTGCCACATCGCGTCCTTCGGCACAAACGCACCCCCGCGCGCAGCGGCTGCCGCCAGCGCGTCCTCGTAGATCATGTCGCGCTGGTTCGGCGGCACGCCCAGCGCGCGCCACAGGAACTGCTCGTTCGCGACGACGAACCGGCTCAGCCAGCGGCTCAGCACGACCGGCCGTAGGCGCACCCGCCAGATTGCCCGCTGGGCACGCAGCGTTGGGGCGTCGCAGAGCTGGCGCACCGCGCCGCGCAGCCCGAGCACGCGGAAGAGCCACTTCGAGAGCTTCACCGCGATGCGCGTCCCGCCCGTCTCGTACAGCCCGCCGCGCGAGTAAAACGTGCCCGCGTTGTCGAGCCAGAACTGGAACGCGCGCGAGGAGAGGTGCGGGGCGAGTTTCTCGAGCAGGAGGGTGCGGAAGTCCGGGTGGCGGCCGGTGCCGAAGAGCGCCCAGAGGTCAGCGTGCGGGAGCGCGGCGGCGAAGGCGGCGAGCTTGAGCTCGAGGAGGTGGTTCTGCGCGGGGTTGAGGTCGACGGCGTGGATGGAGCGCGGGCGCTGCAGTGCGTACGCGAGCACGTTGTCACCCGCGGAGGTGATCGCGAACACGACGTCGTCTGCGCCGATCCCGAGCAGCCGCTGGTCCTCTGCGGGGTCTTCCCATGCGAAAGCGTAGATGTAGTTGTCGCCGAACTGGGTGTGCTTGGGGAGGGCCTCGTCGTAGTAGAGGCGCCAGCGTTGATTCTGGTAGAATGTTGCAGGGAGGGGGACGTTTGCGGCGAGGTTAAGGATAGCGGCCTCGAAGCCTTTGGAGCGCAACTGTGTACGGGTGACGCGGGCAGCCGCGGTGGCAGCCTCGTCGCGTTTCTCGACGTAGTGTACTGGGGAGAGGTACGGGCTCTCGGTCGCGAGGGCGTCGATGCGCCGTGCCGCTGCGGAAGACGTAGCAGACCGCTGGCAGCCAAGCCAGATGTAATACGGGATGGCGCCCAGTGAGTAGTTACGCTCATTGGCATTGAGGATGGTGCCGAACCGATGTTCCAGGTAGTCACGACGGCCTTCGTCGAGATGCACCCGATCGAGGCGGAACCAGGCGCGCCAAAAGAGACGCGAGAACCAGTTGACGTGCCGAGAGTGATGTCCGCCGGTGAAGTTGCGGAGGGAGTAGCTCTTCGCGGACTGCACGTAGAAGTCGACGCAGGAGATGAGGCCGTGCGGCGCGAGGAGGTCGGCGATGGAGTCGATCACGGAGTAAAAGCTAAGAGGACGCGGTCAGAAGTGCGATCAGGGCGATGTGAAGTGGGATCGGACGCACTCGGGGATCATACTGAGCGAGTAGGACATGGTGACAAAGTCCGCCTTGACGCGGTGCTTGCTGCCCGGAGCTCCGTGCTCTGCCGTATCCAGTACATCTTCAGACTTGTCGAGCACGAAGGTGCGCGCGTCCTCGCACACAACGTGCACGTTCTTCCACCCCAGTCTGGCGAACCGCTGCCGGGAGACCGCACACAGCGACGGGCTGAGGTCGACCAAGTACACGGCTGAGAAGAAGTCGCTGACGGGCACGAAGTCGTTCATCTTCTCGATGTTGTACCCAGTCCCGCCGCCGACCTGTTGCGGTAACTGTGAGTCGTAGTAGAGTGCGAAAGATGTGCATACATACATCAACCCATATGGGCTTCCCTGACTGGGCGTCCATGCGGTGCTTAAGCTGAGCGGCGGCGAGCTGCAGCATATCCTCGCGGCCGCAGAGAAGCAGCCCCCTCGTAACGTCGTACACTTCTGCCTGTGTGCGGTAGAACCCTTCGAGGGCGCGTTGCTGCCCGCTGAGCGCCTTCACGTCCGCTGCGTTGCCATGATCGACGGGCTTGAGGAAGCAGGCGTAGAAGAACCTCCAGTACGGCCAAAATTGTCGGTGGAATAGTAGACACGCCGCAAGGACGGCGCAGAGGCCGCCGTAAAGCAGGACGTGCTGCCGGAAAGCCGCTGACACCTGCGAAGGGACGTCGAACATATGAGCTTGAGCGAAGAGTTTAGGGAGGAAGGTGGAAGGGCACCCACGAATCATCGTCCCTGCATATTAATCGCTATAAGAGCCTGCGTGTCGGCGAAACGGTTGGCCCCCTGCTCGCAGGTTCTTCAGCCGACTATTCCTTAGACGTACAAGGCGCGCTCCCTCGCGCGCGCGATGGTCAGCCGAGGTGCATGCGTCGGAGTCTTGACAGCGATCTCAGCGATAAGACAGTCCCTGCGTCTTTTTACCACCCGAGGGAAAGTTGGAAGGACCTCAAGGACGCGCGCGTGGGCGCCCGCGGTACACGTTCGATGTTGTGGGATGCGCGGGCCTCGCACTAAGCAACGAGTAGCGGCGAAACGTGAGCACGGGTAGGAGCAGAACAAGCGAGGACATTGACATACGCGGCTACGAGCATGAAACGTGGATGGATGCTTTCAAGAACTGGTGGGGGATCCGTGGCAGATCGACTCGGTTGAGACACGTGCGTTCGAATTCTCGATCATTTTGGTAGCGGTTCCGAGTGGTGGCTACGATACTGGAGCCCTCCCAAGGATCGTATCGAACATCTGCGGACATAAACAACATTGTGCGGGCATCAGCGAACCTCCAATGTTGTTGCGAAGATTTGTAAGACCTCGACGAGGAGTGCCAACAATTATGAGAATTTTGGCGGGTTCCTGCTTGTAACGCATGTATGTCAGATCCAGCAAAAAGACTCGCGGAACGAACACGTTACCGAAGGAACGTTTCCCAGTACCGGCGGAACAAACCTCCTTGGCGTCGTCGAAAATGCGTGAAATCAACACTCTATAGTAGTACGGTAGCGCGCGCCTAAACATCGTCGTAAGTACCTTCCCGAGCGAGACTTTCCTTAGGGAGAGCGGGCGACTGACATGCACTCCACAGGTTCTTGGAAACTCGCGGCGTGAAGCCCTACTGGAGTTAGAGGCATGGAGAGATGGGAAACTTGAGTGACCGATGCTGCAGCCCCTGCGAGCGTCCATATGCGCGCCTGATGAACCATTATCATCTCCTGAACTCAGAAGCATGCACGAACAAATAAACCACCACCATCGCAGGCGTGGCATGGACGCGCATATGCCCGGGGCCCAAGCTGCAAAGGGCACTCGGCTGGTAGTTTCTGCAACAGAGGGCCGCACGGAGGGTGCCGCCAGCCATTACCCTCTCTGCTCCTTTCGTGGACACGCCGAAAAGACCGGCGCCTTCGTACGAGATAAGCCCCGTGGCATCGTTACGTCTTCCGACACGACCATCGACCTGCAGGTTGCGAGACACGATCGAGGGTGCATCGAACTGCACTGTGCCTGGAGGCATCCTCGAGGATATCAAGACGCTGGGACGGGACCACCATCCGTGAAGAGGCTTGGAGTCGGTCCGACCGGTAGAGTAGGCTATCGCTTTAGGGACTAGCCGAACGGCCACTTGAGGGCTGGTGTGTAGGTGTTCATCGCTCGGGCGCGGTTGTACACATTCGGATGGCACTGGCCAGCTACTGTGAGACAGGGCGCAGGAGTCAGCAGGTGCGCCGAGGCCAAGCGTAGCTGTGGGACGATCTTACTATCGTTGTACACGCGCACGAGGCATTGTGAGATTTGCCAGTCTGAGGTAGTGGCGTGCAAGGCACCAGCTAGGGTCAATCTGCCTACGTCAAAGGACGTAAGGTGGTCCTGCAAGACCACCCATTTCCCCTGGATGTCGGGATCTGGCATTCTGCTTATACTGGAAGCAGATGTAGCTCTATTCTGAGAACTTCTCGGTGAGGAGTGGATCGTCTTGCCCTCATCGGAATCTACTGTGTGTCAACGGCGGGTAGAGGAATAGCAGATTTGCTTAGGTCTTGTCGGTCGATAGGCACGGTCTTGCAGCACCCCAGGATCGGTACTTGTGCTCTTGTACCGTCTTGAGGCCACCGAAACATGCATTCGTCGCATAATTGACATGGTTGTCGCTGAACTGCTGTTGTCGCTGCTAGATTACATACTAGGCGAATGCCTTCCGTAAACGCGAGTAAGCGTGCCGATACTAGAGGCATCGACTGAGTGGGGTCGCGTAAGTAGAGCTATAACAGACGTGTTCACTCTGGTACTCACTGCTATTTCAGATCTCCCTCAACTGTCCACCACGCTGGCCGAACGCGACCGTCCACGCCGGACGCTCTCACAAAGTTCCCGGGAGCACACGAGAGCCCAGCATACACTCAGCGGGCAAGAGACGGAACATCGGTCGACGGGCGGACGCGCAAACGGCTCAGCATGGTCGGCGTGGAGAAGGTGACGGAAGGGTCGAGCTCGCCGTCGGTGCAGCGACGAAAGTCCGAATAATCGCAGCGACGGTATTGGCCTGAGTGCGCAGAGAGCGGCGCGCGGGGCAGAGCGCGTCGGATTTGTTCGGTGATGGGCGCCTAAACGGGTGGTGATGATGTCTTTGCGTCGCGTCGCTGGCGGCCTCTCTCCAACACCCACCTCCTCCTCGCCGGCCTCAACGTCGCCGCCCCCCTCCCCGAACCACCCTATTCTGTCCCTAATATGCTGTCAAGACGAATTATTCTTATTGCGCGCGGGCGTGCTCTCGCTGCCAGCCGCTCCGAGGCCGCTGTAATGTCGAAAGGCTGGTGCGCATACGTCCAAGACCTGATTGGCTCCCGACTCTCGTGCTGAAGAGGCCACCGCAGGAAGGTCGCCAGCACATACACGCAGCGGGCGAAGTTCCACTCGACGAACCTCCTGCAAGGTTCGTGATTCACCTTCGCCTGCTTGCTACGACGCCGAGGAGTGAGAGTGACGTCAAATTCGCCTTCCAGCCGAGACCGTGAAGGTTCCCCAGATGGCCGAGTCTATCTCAGAGGGCACGCTCAAGTCATGGCTCAAGCAGCCCGGTGACTCCGTCGAGGCAGATGAGGAGGTTGCGACCATTGAGACCGATAAGGTGCGTGGCCCAGCTCAAACGTGTGGTTGCAACGATTCAAGCGAGCGCTGTGGCATCACAGATTGACGTCTCTGTCAACGCACCGGCCGCTGGCCGCATCACTGAGCACCTGGCGAACGAAGAGGACACCGTCAGCGTCGGCCAGGACCTGTTCCGCTTCGAGCCCGGTGCAGCCGGTGAGGCACCAGCGCCGAAGTCTGAGGAGGTGAAGGACTCCTCAGAGCCTAAAGACCAGCAGGTCGAGAAGGGCACGCCTCCACCGCCCGCGCCCTCGCCCGAGCAGGTCCGCAAACCCGACCCCGCCGGCGTACAGGAGGGCACCGCGAAGAAGGAGGTGAAGGAGACGTCGAAGCCCGCGCCCGCACCGAAGAAGGAGGCGAAGGAGCAGCCCGCGCCCGCCCCGCGCGTGCCCGGCAGCCGGAACGAGACGCGCGTGAAGATGAGCCGGATGCGCCTGCGCATCGCGGAGCGCCTGAAGGAGTCGCAGAACGCGGCGGCGTCGCTGACGACGTTCAACGAGATCGACATGTCGAGCGTGATGGAGATGCGCAAGAAGTACAAGGACGAGGTGCTGAAGGAGCACGACGTCAAGCTCGGCTTCATGAGCGCCTTCGCGAAGGCGTCGTGTCTCGCCCTGAAGGAGATCCCGGCCGCGAACGCGTCGATCGAGGGCGACGAGATCGTGTACCGCGACTACGTTGACCTCAGCGTCGCGGTCGCTACGCCGAAGGGCTTGGTCACCCCTGTTGTGCGGAACGCGGAGTCGATGAGCTTCGTGGACATTGAGAAGGAGATTGCGGCGCTTGGCAAGAAGGTGCGTATGAGAACACTTCAGGTCTTCCGATTTACTGAGCCCGCGTAGGCGCGTGATGGGAAGCTCACGTTGGAGGATATGTCGGGCGGCAGCTTCACTATGTACGCATGTCTCGATCTGTTCATTCTGGTACTTGTGCTGACCGCGCGGTAGCTCCAACGGTGGTGTCTTCGGCTCACTATACGGCACGCCGATCATCAACCTCCCGCAAGCCGCCGTTCTCGGTAAGTAGCCAAGTCTATCCCCCTGTGTCAATCCGTGTCGGAGCCGCAGCCCTCTGCCGGTATGCAGTGCTTTCCGCGCGCCCCGCGATCGTCGCTGCGGCTGGCGGTAGCGGCTCCCTTCGACGTCCTCGATCAAATGCGGAGGCTAACAGCACTCCTTCTCGCAGGCATGCACGCGATCAAGGAGCGCCCCGTGGTGGTCAACGGCCAGATTGTCATCCGCCCGATCATGGTTGTTGCGCTCACGTACGACCACCGCCTCCTCGACGGGCGGGAAGCGGTCACGTTCCTCGGTGCGTCTCCCGCGACACTGTCCGTTTCATGTGCGCGGCTGACCACTTTCTTTGTGGCTGACAGTCAAGATCCGCGACTACCTCGAGGACCCCAGGAAAATGCTCCTTGCTGCATAATCCTGTCGGTCATCGCGTGGAGGGGCGGGCGGGCACTACTGGCGAGAGCCGTGCGGACTGGACCGTTGTTCAAACGTAGGAATGTAATCCGATTGCTTTGCTTTCCCGCCTCCTGCCGTCCGCTCCCTGCACGAGTATTCCCTCGTCTCCCGTCGCGACTCCTGGGGGAGTTCTGTAACGTATGTTTTTCGCGTTCTACCTACGATTTGTTAGCTACCCTAGACTTCTTGTGTTCAGCTTCCTTCATCCTTATAATTTCCCAAAACTATATGGAACATTCGCCGCGATTACTCTCGACAGATGCCCCATGAAGAATGTATTGCAGCTCGCGAGCGAATAGACGTGCGTTTCTTCTGCTCTTCCCTAGACGAAGAGGCGGTGCTGAATGGCCGGGTCGGATGGCAAGGACCGCCGTCCCGCGCCGTTCTCCGGGAGCGCGGATAGTGTCGGCGGAGCTCGAACGTGCTCGAACGTCTCGCAAGCCGCTCGAGGGCTGGGTGCGAGTCTGGCGGTGGGCGCCGTCGCCGTCCCGGCCGTGCCTGCCCCTCTCCGTGACGGTGCTGGCGGGCGTGACCCGGTGGCGGACGAGTGTGCGCAGCCTCCGCCACACGACGTCATCCGCACGATAACGGTCGACCCTCTGCGATACCTTGCACTAACGCCTAGGCCAGCTTGAAGTTAGTGGGAGGCACACTCGCCACGTTCCTCGAACACAGCAAGTACTAGTTACTTCGCACTACTGACTCGCCCCGCAGCGTGCGCGACGTTGCGCTCCAATTTGTCCGCACGACGGACTCCCCAGCGCGCCACCACGGGCACTCTAGTCATGGAGCTCGGATGCAGGCGCACTCCACCACTTTGCACCAGAAGACACCAGACGGAGACACGTCGCGCGGGCAAAAGAAGCCGCTGCGCACGGCCCCAGCGGGCGGCGCGCGGCGAAGTGAAGTCGATGCGCGGCGCCGGGTGCGTATGATGCCTTTCGAAGTGCGTATACAGGTCACTGGGCCGTGCCCCAGTCGCGGAGGTATTCGCGAGTTTCCGTATGGGTGCACTTCCAGCCGCATCGCCGTCAATGAAGAGGCTTCGCGATCGCGCGTCGCGCCGGAGCCTGACATGGACACGCCGGCGAAGATCCCGATAATTGTGAGTGCGGATGCACGAGGCGTATGGGGCTGACACGGTGTTCTTCCATCGCCATGCTGGGCCGGCGAAGTCTCAGCGGGGCTAACAATAATCAATGAGTTCAGCACTCGAAGACCCTTCGTGACTTCGCTGTAAGGTGGACGTCGCGACGACATGTCCGTAGTCAGCCGCCATGGCGAAATCGAAACCGCAACCCGCAGACGTGGCGCCAGGCGGTACTTGGTACGAGGCAGCAGCACGTACCCAGACTGCGCATCGCCCACGCGCGGACACAATAGCGATGAGAGCGGTCGAGATGCGCGCGGACGTCACCGTCGCTCAGAGCGGCGCGCAGATCTTCATGTCCTGCGGGCCTCGAAGCGCGCGGGCTCTCATGAGCACCGGCGGCGCGGCGATTAAGGCAACGTCGCGATCGAGTACGGGGGAGGGGCGCTGTGGCCAGCTCACACGACACGCAGCGGCATAGGGGCCGCAGGGCGTTCTGACTTCTGTGAAGCACGCCTGCCGGCCTGGGGAGAGCGCAAGGTTCAGTTCAGCTCGAGCGGGCAAGCTTCAGAGTATCAAGCTAAGCACGCCAACGCTCCAGATCATGGGCGCAGTGGCGGGCTTCCCGACGGCAACGAACGCTCCTCGCCGTCCCCATGATCTCCCGCGCCGCGGTGGCAACCGAGGAGACGCGGCAGGCCGGGCAGCAGAATAGACTGCAGCACAGCGGGCGTATCTGATCTTCTCCCCGCGCAGCACCCCACGAGCACTGGTGGGCGGAGGAACTCGTTCTACGCCCGCACGCAGGTGTGGGTATGTATAGCGGGCTGCCACTATCTGGCGCTAGCGCGCGCGAACGCGGCGATTCGAAGCAGGGGAGGGGGCCAGCTGACTGCCCGTGATAGATTGCGTGGGATGCGATGCGGGCTCACGAGGACACGCTCTCCCCGTCTGCCAATGCGATGATGGGGCCAGTGTACGGAGCACGAGGGAGGCATCAGCCTTCTGCCTTCGGGCCCTGGCAGCGTCGTCGATGGGACGAGCGTCGAGAGCTGGAGAAGCGTGTTTGTTTGCGGGGAAGGGGGCGCCCCGGCGTCGTGCTGTACGCATCTTCTGTCCACCCTGTGCAAACCCTGTGCGGGGTGTACTCTGAAACCTAGTGGCGCTTTGAACGTACGTGATCAGTGCGAATAGACCAGAATGCGATGTCCTCGCGGAACATGGCAGGCTCCGAGACATGCTCGGACGCCTGCTGTACTTCGAATTCCGTCCTGCACCGTGCACGGGCCAAATGCATTGCTCGCGCTATCGCGGCGCTGGCGCACAGGCCAGATAGCCAGGGCCAACTCCCCCTGGGTGGGCCCATGTCCTTCCATGGCCCGCAACGGCATGTCATCAGACGCAGGCTCGATAGGGGGCGGCTACTGCTAGCAGTTGGAGATCGGGAGCCGGACCTGGCTGGAGGGGCTAGCGCGATATGGGGGCGAGCGTGCGACGGCGGGCGCTCCGCTGGCCCCAAGGTCCCCCTTGCAAGGTTCAGATAGCGCGCGAAGGCTGAAGGCACCGGCCAGATACGCCCTGTCAGCAGGGCTCGGATGGCGGGCGCGGGATGTGAACTCAATACATAGCTTGTGGGCGGAGACCGGACCTGGGGCGGACGAGCCGGCGGGACTTCCGTGGGTGCGTTCTTTGGTATGTGTTGGTCGATATGGCGCAAGGGCGTAGCGATAGAGGTGCGGGGTTGGGGGGCTCCTTGACCACGAACCACCATCTTCGTGCGTTTTCCCACGGTCTCCGTGCGGGCTGGAGCAACCATTCCTTCCCCATGAGTCCTACTGAGCGCGTGTGGCCCTCTCTGGGCGAAGACTGGTATGTTCTTGCTTTGTGTTGATCCTCCTGGGGCCGCCGAAATGGCAAGTGGTGTCTGTACGCAGCTCGCTGCAAGAGTTCCTCGGAACTGAGTCACCCTCGGGTTTGACGCCGTGTCTCGTGGACGATCGCCTGGATTGTAACTGCGCTGATGTACTGGATGGGCCTGAAACCATAAAGAGAACAATGAGTATGCGATGCCTGGGAAAGCTGTGTGGCCTGTGTGCAAACGTCGGTGTGATGGCGAGAAGCAGAGCGAGCCCAAACGGATATGGTAAGTTTGTTGGCGCGATGCGAGAACGAGTACTTGGCTTCGAGAGCGGGAATGAAGTGCATCACACCAGATAGATGGAAGAATGTAGCGACGAATAGGTGTGAGCTAAGTTGAGCTTCATGGTCGGGGCTTCTTGGATGGCTGACTGGACGAGACGAGCAGCAGAAACGACTGTAGGTGTTCCGCTTTGAGCACTACCCCTCCCACGAGGAAAGGCTGCTGCGTGGTACCCTCGTGGAAGGACCCTGTTGCTTTTAAGCCAGACTGCTGCGCTATGATACGCGTTATCTTCATCACTCTCTTTCCCTTCTCCTTTTCAAAATGTGGTAATAGCGGGGAAGAAATGTTCTACATCTGAGCGCCCTCCCAGACCTCATGTGTCAACCCTCCTGGCCCACCAAAATCCCTTTTAACCATTCCCCCAGCCAGAATCACCCCAACAACCTCCTAAACCGCTCCGCCTTGACGAAATCCCTTCCCCCCC
>MNAD01000519.1:0-48864 GCA_001895945.1 Trametes pubescens | reverse complement strand
GCGCAGCGTGAGACGTGAGAGCAGAAGGAAGGAGTTGGTTCGGCGAGGGGCCCCGAGTGGGCCCCGGGGTGCATAAGTACAGCGCGGGTATCTACGGGCGTCGGGCGCAGTCGGCGCGCGACGGCGAGGTACATGATGGTGGCGTAGGGTGCGAGCAGTCGGGAGCAAGACGGTGGGCGTCGGGAGTTCAGTAGAACAGAGAACGAAAAAGGAAACAGGCAAAAGTGCGCGATAAGACGTAATCTAAAAGAGTCCATGGCAGGTAATGCCAAGTGGCTATTACACCTGTCATCAACCTCCTACAAGCAGCATATTGCCCCGGCCGGCGCCGCCGAAGTGAGATTAGATCTCGCTAACTCCCCGGTTCGTCTAGGAGATTCAACCTCAGCTCGTCGTCCAGCGTCGCCCCACTACTCACCCTCTTACCACCACCTACCACCCAACACCACAGACAACAACACTTCTCCTGCATCCTCAAGGTGAGTAGCCCGTTTCCGATCGAGTTTGTGGCGTCGGGAAGAGAAGGAATCGCAGATCTCTCGCGATGCGGTGCTTTTGATCGCCTGCGCCCGATTAGACGCAGCGTGCCCCGCTCGGCGACTGTAGCGGCTCTTCTTGTTCCCGCCCCCTCATATGCTCGAGCTCGTGTCATCATCCCTCCCTCTGGCCGTTCTTGTCCAATATGCTCATCATGGCGCTTCAGTATGCCCAAGGAACCAACATCCAGGGCAAGCAAGTCTACCGCGGGGCCCACCCGCGGGGTTGCACAGCGGTTCGAAGTACACGGCGAGCTATCATGGAAGACTAAGATCCCCGAGAAACGCACGGTACGCCCGCATATGCCCTTTTTCACCGTTCTGTCTGTGCTTGACTCATTGATTCTAGATTCATAAAACCTTGGCGAAGTCAAAGTATCGACTGGACGATGAGCACTTGAAAGGTTATACACACAACATCGCACAGTAAGTTCGATATCAAGTCCTACGTGCTGATTATCATGCAGCTCACCCTTTCTCGTTCACACAGCGGCGACGGCGACATGGTGACCGTCTTGTACTTTGAACATGTTGTGCAGCACCTCGCCTGGAAACGATATGGGGGCCCAACGGAATACTGGAAGATGTACGTTCCTCCTCTCCCTGCTCATCCATCAACTACCTCTACGTCCACTCATTGTCGCTTCATCTCTTTCCAGGCTCAAGGCGGATCTCCAAGCTTATGTCGAGAAGTACCGCACGAAGGAGGGTTTCCTCTTTCCGCACGACTACCTGCCCGGCGGATTGTACGATCTCAACAAGACAGACGCTCCCCTTACTGAATCTCGGCCTTTGCGCGCGCCCGTTCCGGCGACCACCCTCATCCCACAGGTGTCGGAGCAGGTCGATCTGGAGATCGGGAGCTCGAGAGCATCAGCCGCAGCCAAGGAGCGCGTCGCAGTTTGGCTCTGGGCAGCGTGCTCCAACGCGCTCGACACCAACCACGGTTCGCCGACGCGCCCTGGCGCCAGCACCCGCGTCCGTGAGGAAGCCATGCGCGCGCTCGGGCAACAGTTCTATCTCGCGTATCCCGCCCGCCCTAACCCGAACATCGCCTTGCGCACGATCGAGACATACAACTTTTTCCACGTCTTGGACGGTGCCCCCAGTGCTCCGGGTAGGAGTTCGCAAACCTGGGGCACGGTCGTGGCGGGTCTGGAGTTCGTTCCAGTCCGCGGTGGCCCGGACGGCTTCTACGAGTGGAGCGAGACATACCTGGAGAGGCTGTTCATGCAAGTGAACTGTCTCGTCACCCGGTTCGGACTCGGGAGCGTGACCGGTGGCTGGCAGACCATCCGGTGGGTGATTTACGACAAGGTGCGTCTCACGTTATATTACATACAATCTGTGCTGTAAGCTCATACGGCGTCCTGCGTCACCAGTATGCCAAGTGTCTCGGCCGCGGCCCGCAGTACGATTCTGCGACCAAGCGGTGGTCCGACGACGCCAAGTTCTGGCTCGACGAGCACCAGTACGAGGCCGGGTCGGAGGAACTGCGCGTGAGCCTCCGCGATCGGTGCGCGGCGGGCCGCCACTTCAACAGCCTCTTGCCTGTCCGTCGCCCACCCACCGTCGCAGCTTAGCTCCAGGTTCGACACGAGCATGAGGCGTCCACGCCCAAGCTCGTGACGATCAATGGGAGCTACAATGATATCTTGGTCCCCCATGTACCCCTACGAACGACCGAATCATGTACTTCGCGCACATCACCCTGCATCCGAGTCGCATATATAGTGTCTGTAATATCTCTTCTTTGTTGTGGAAGGTCGTACTAGGCCGCTTTACCCTAATTTTCCCAGACTTATGTACCCCTCGGAAATGCTACAATGCAAGCAATGATTATCCCGAACCTGTGATGCTGGCGCCAACTTTCACGCAGACGAGCCGCAGACTTTTCAGCGCTGCTCCAGGCATAAGCCACCCACGGTCCCACGACCTCAGATCGCATTTCTGCTAAGCCGCCGATCGCGAAGCGCTGACGCTCCGTCTCTCGCAGCTGCCGCCACGATCGCTACCAACCTGCTGCACACCCTCGCACTCGAGTGCCCGTCCTTCGAGCGCGATCTACTTCCGCTCTAGGCAGTACTTATGTGTGCATGCGACGTTAGAACGTGCTTTCGTGCAAGCAATACGAAGACCAGCCTGCGGCCCAGGGCACTGGTCATCCTGCTACCACACTCGCGTTCGGGCCATGGTTCTACGCCCGCCATTCTCGTAGCGTCGCACAATTGATCAGATTGGCCGACAGCTGTGGTCAGCAACCCGCGAAGCTCGCCGGCCACATCATCATAGAAAACCTAGAATCTGTATATGACTGACAGTATCAATCTACAACGCGCTATCCTGTTATAAAGTTTGGCGCGTAAATCCCACAACTGATTCCGGTGTCCACCTCAGACGCTCTCGCACGTCGGCTCCACTCGTCCAGACGCGACCTCGATGTCGTCTGACCAGGACTCGTAGCGCGCAACGGCGTCCCCCAGCTCCACCACCATCTTCTTGGTGTTTGCGATGGCGTCCTTGCCGATCGGGAAGTGCAGAGGGGGATCCGGGATCGCCGCCGCCCGGTAGAAGGCGTCTGCTATCTTTGTCGTATCCCCAGGCGCCACGAACGAGCTCCAGCTCTCCCGCATGGCGCTTGGCAGTGGAGACGTGAGGTATGCTGGGTGCGGGGACGTCCACTTCATGATGTGCGAGATGAGGTCGGTCTGGAAGAATCCTGGCTCGAGTAGCGTAACCTGGTGGGCCAGGAGTCGATGAGAATGAAAACCATATATACTGTCGAGGCGGAGCAAACCTACCTTGATGTTCCAAACAGGGTCGAGCTCTTGGACGACACTCTTCGTGAAGCCTTCCAGAGCTATGAAAGCATGGTTAGGTGAGTACCGGACACTCAGCTTTATTCGGAACTGAAACTGCTCACCGTGCTTCGAAGCGGAGTAGAAAGCCAGGCAGTTCGCACCCACGATGCCATACATGGACGTCATCTGCAGAAGACGACCGCCATCGCCCGAGGGGTTGGACTCGCGGAAAAACTTGATAGATTCGCGGGTCACGCTTACTGCGCCCCAGAAGTTGGTCTCGAATAGTGCGCGTGCATCGATGTCCTGGACGCTCTCGAGCTCTCCCAGGTCCGCATACCCGGCGTTGTTGAAGACGACGTCGACGCGGCCGAATGCACTCTTGGCGGAAAGGAAGGCCTCGGCGACCTCCTGGGGCTGGGTGACGTCGGTTTTAACCGCTAGGACGCGGTCAGCGGAGTACTGGTTCACGAGGTCGTCGAGCAAGTATGTGCGGCGGGCTATTGCGACGACTATCTCGCCGTTCTTGAGCACGACGTCGCATAGAGCGCGGCCGAAGCCAGATGAGGCGCCGGTGACTATTCATCCGTTAGCCCAGAGGATACGCGGGGTCTGGGACGACTTACTCAGCCAGACTCTGGGAGATGAAGTCATTGCAGTAAGGAGTGGGGGAGTGGGGGAGATGGAATGGTAGTGCGAGCGAGGCTGATATCCGTGTCGTATTATCAAGCATCCCATCACAGCGCTCCGGTGGTGTTCGAGTCATTGGTCTGCCAGGTACGATATGGCAGTAACGCCTTCCATGCACAACGGGTAGAGTTCGGCCAGCAGGGGCAGCTGTTAGCCTCGGCAAGGCGGTTGGAAGCGTCTGTGCCAAGTCACGAGAAGCCGCCCAAAGTCGTGGCAGAACAGAAGAGCCTGGAAATGGTATGAGCATTGAGAACGGAAGCAGTATGTGGAACTCACAGAAATATAACAAGAATACACCATTGAAGGTTCAAAGGTCGCTGGCAAACAGCAGACTGTCCACCCGACATGGATCGTTCCAGCGTCAGGAGCACAAGAATGGCGGGCTGTATACTAAACGTAGAGCGGTTATTTCACCAGTGATATCAGCCGTATTGATCAACTATGCCTGTGCGTCGTCTAGCATGCCGTTGTGGAATGAGCAAGCGGCATAAGTCGATTGGGCCCGGGCCCCGAGTTACTTGCGTGAGGCAAGGAGTCAAGGAGCGCTAAACGACGTCGATTGTGAATTCGACGATCTCGGTCACGCTCGGGTGTGATATATATATCATTGAGTCATTAGCGCTGTCGCGCGGCCGGCACGGTTCGGCCTAGGCACGGTCGTTCTCCTATCAGTGCATTCAACTGCCAAAGGCCGCACGTCGGGGATTCGCCCGTTTCCTTTGACTGAAAAGGCGCCAAAAATCCCACCGGCGTAGTTACCTTTTCGTAAGTTGTCCCTTTTTTCGACGAAAAGCCTTTGAAAAGGCTCGTGCACGTGACAGTTACACGCAAAGGTAAGCCTTTTCTACAAGTTTTCTGAGAACGAGAACGCGCTAATCCCCGTCGTGCCGTATGTTCAGAGCCCTACGAGGTCAGCCGACACTAGCAGTCCATCAGATCTACCAATAGCTCAGTGTAAGCAGCAGCGCAACCCAGCCCCGGCCAGGACACCGTGGCTAACCCGCGACCCTCTGGCGATGACGCGAGTATCCACGCAGCTAGGACCGGAGACCGGGGACGAATCGTCCAGAGTGTGAGCACACACAGACGAAAATGGCAGCTGGAACAAGGTGACTGGCACCCGTCGATTGGAGTGTACAAACTAGCATATCGTACAAGTGACACAGTGGCACCCGGTCTTCGTAATGGTCGTTCAAACAGTCGTCTCCGAATTCCCGCGCTCACGGGAGCGCGTTGATCTGCTGCTGCAGCTGGCCGTACACGGTCGACACCGCGGGGCAGCCCTGGCCGGGGCCGTGGAGGTTCTGGAGGGTGCTGAGCAGCGTCGCGATGCGCGCCTGCTGCTCCGGCTTCGAGTTGCCCGTGGGGAACGGCGCCGCGATCGGCGGGTTGTTGATCATGTGGCCCGCGTTCACGTTCGCGTTAAGGCTCTGCACGAAGGGGAAGACGTGGTTAGCGGCGGGCGCACGATGGCCGGAGAGAAAGAGACGTACAGCGATGAACTGGTCGCGCGGTGGTGGGCAGGCGCAAGGGATGAGGACGCCGTTGACGCCACGGCAGTTACTGTTGGTATGTTGTCAGCACTGGAGGGATCGTCGTTTGGACGAAGCTAGAGCTGCTTACCCAGTGCCGTCCGCGCCGGTTCCGGCGACAACGCCGAAGTCGGGCACAAGTGCGGGGTTGACGTCGCGCGCCTTGATGGCGGAGGGGGCGGCGTAAACGGAGGAGACGGCAGCGGCGGCGACGAAGAAGATGGTGGAGAACTTCATGATGATAAGAATGTAGGGTGCGTGGGTGACTGTGGTCGTGAGGGTTTGGAAGGATATGCTAGAGAGCGACGAGTAACAGAAGAGGGAGCGGGCGGAAGAAAAAGGGGAGTACGCGCTGCGTAAGAAGGTTGAAGACGTTCCAGCTGTCGAGTTGGTCGGGGTGCCCAGGTCGGGTTTATATACCCCGGCGCTGGCGCGTGCGCCCCGGTGAACGGACGCAATGGTCGCCAGTGAGCACCCGCCGAGCCTGGGTGGCGCGGAACTGCCTCGGCCACCCGCGGTTTCGGATCACTGCGCTTTCCTTGATAGAGAGGAAAGCTGTACGACTGACAGCTGAAGCGGCATCAGGATCTGTTACGCATTGTTGGTCCACGTCGCACTCACCACATTGCAGGGGACCGTAGTATCATGTGGGGTGAACGTACGCTCTGATGCCTCAGCATGAAATGCTTCATCATACGGTTCGATAACGAGGCGTTTGCGATTGCGGCCTAATGGTACATAGTGTGTGTAAGTTCATAGTGGACGAAAGTCTCAGGAGTGATAATTTCGCACTGCATCACCTCGAATCTGGGCATCAGCATTACGGCCCTCGCATCTTCGAGGGTGGAGCTCCACTTGACGTGAATAACACGATATTCCATCAGCAACGTTGCACATCATCGCGGCGCAGCTGGAAAACACGCAGTGAGCCTCGAGATCATTACACTTTGATGACACTGACATACCTGCACAGCTAGAGCATGATTAATGTGCCTCGACTGGCTCATGCAGTCAAATGAGCGCGTGGTGTACGATGAACTAGTGACGATCATGCTGTCTGCGGCCGGCGGTGGTAGTTCGATGGTGGTCGAGATAGCGTTATGATATAGATGGCTCTACCCAGTGCATACTGGTTAAAATGGTGTTTAAAGGTGACGGTAACCTTCTTATACTGAGTCGTAGAGGGACTGAGGTGGTTTGAATGGGAAATGTGCAGATGCCGAGAGGTGATGCCGGGAAGAGAACGAGGGATGTACAATACAATCCACTATCTGCGGACGGCCGATCTCGAAGGGAAGAGGAAGAGTGTAAACCAGTAAACATGTAACAGGACACAGCAACAACTCGACGGCCAATCAAGCGATAAAATACTCAACGGAGAAGCTCAGTTTCCAAAGCGCGCGAGCTCGTGGTCGGGCAACCGCCCCGCATCGCCCGCGCGCTCAAAAAGCTCCAGCCGTCCCCCGCGACATAGCAGGCTCAGCCGCCCGTGCTGCCCATGCGCGCGCACCGCGCGCTGCACGGCACCTAAGACCCGCACCAGCTGGCGGAGCGCGCGCTGCATGCGTGCGTCGCGATCGAAGCGCGTGAACGCGGGCGCCGCGCGATGGTGCTTCGCGACGTCCGTAAATAGCCCGTTTTGGTGCACCGCGAGGAAGAAGTGCGGGGTCTGCGCGAGGAGGAGCTGCGTGTAGGTTTCGTGCCATTTGTGCGTGAGAAGGCCCTTGGGGGAGCGGGTGGCGACTTCGATGAGGGAGGATTGGGGGACGGGGGCGCCGCCGCGGAGGACGGAGAGGCTGGTGTCGGAGTGAGGGGAAGGTGAGCGTTCGGTGGGATGGGATGGTGATGAGGGTGAACGCGGGGTGGGATGGGATGGTGATGGTGAAGACGAGAGAGACAGGTTGGCGAGCAGGTCTGAAGGGTCTTCGTCGTCGCTGAGACACGCGTCCACTTCGTAGCGCACCACCAACCTCAAGCCTTCGAGGTCCTACATTCGGGACAGCGGGATAGACGTCAGCAGAATGATTACATGACGGCAAAGGAAGCTACTCACATACTGCACGATGCGATTGTGGTATTTACTTGACTGACATTCTGGTTTAGGGGCCGTCGCGGCCTCGTCGAAGTTGCTTCTGCACCCATACTTCGGCGGGTTCACATACTGACACGTCCGGGTGTCCCACCTCTCCACTAGCGCCGTCTTCTTCCCGCCCGGCTGCAGGTCCAGCCTGAAATCCGGGACCCCGCGCGCCGCTGTGGGCGTCCGATCTGGCGTTGCCCGGGGACGCGAGCCAGCGTTTGTATCGTTCGTTGTAGCTTGAGTATCATTCCAGTCCGTGTTCCGCGACTGCGCCGTCTCCGCAGCGCGCGCCCTTCGCAGGAGCTTGCGCAGGCTGCTCCGGTCGAGCACAAAGTCCACCGCGCCCCAGTCCAGGGTCGTGTCCGCGTTGTCTTGCGCAACGACGTCGACGGCGCGGAAGAGCGGGATGAGCGTGGACGCGGAGCCCATGTAGTACCCGTTCGGGTCGAAGATCTGCAGCCCGGAGTCGAAGGGCACGCGGAACGGGAGGGCGCGGTCGCGCCATTCCGGTGGAGACCCTTAAAATGTCTGTGTCAGAGAATGCCCGGGTTGCACGGCAACGGGCGCACCTGGGACGAGGATGGTGGGCTGCGGGGCGTCCACCCAGCTGTACGACCCGAGGCACTTGAAGCCCTCGAGCGTCACCGGGGTGCTGCCATCGACGTCCGCGTCGACCTCGATCGTTTGAAGCGCGGTCGGGGCCAGCCCTTCCGTCACATCGGCGTCGGGTAGGAGGTCCGGCTCGGTGTTGGAGGTCGACGCGGTGTTGGTATGCAGCCGCGGGACGGGGTAGTGCTGGGCGCGAGGGGGCATCGTCGCAGTGGGAGGAAATTGTGCTGGTGAGCATCCGCTACGGTGGTGCGGATCGCTGGTGATGCAGCAGTTGCAGCAGCTTTTATGTACTGCGTCGGAAGTTTTGGGTGTGTGCTGCAGCGGCATCTGTCGAGCGTCGGAGGTGCTGCAGTGCTGCAGTATGATGGCAGCTGCGGTACCGAGACCCTGTGTGTCTGGATGATTGAGTGGTGTGAGTGATATCGTATTGGTATGTGAGAGAACATGGACGCACCTCGCGGTTATTGGGGGCGTTAGTGTGCTGCGGGAGATGAGCGCTCGGCGAGAAGTGCAGGGAACACTGACCAAGACATCCAGAGGTGTGCTGCAGCGGACAAGAACCATGTCGCGAACACCCATCTACGATACCCAAGCAACCGGTCTACAGATACACAATATTAGACGACTGATTTCTTCTCTTACACCGCATGCGCCTTCTTTGCCGCCTCCAGGCCAGCATCCCGGAACTGCTCGAGCGCATTCCACGCCTTTCCAGACGTGATGCTCTCCCGTGCCTTCGCCACACCATCCTTCAAATCCTCCGCGATACCCGCAACGACGAGCAGCGCCGCGGCGTTCAGCAGCACGAACTCGAGCACGGGTGTCAGCCGCTCCGGGATATCGCTCCCGCTGCGCAGGAGCGCCTTGAACGTCTCCGCGTTCTGCCCGGGCGTGCCCCCAGCCACACTCGCGAGCGGGTGTGCGTGCAGCCCGAAGTCGCGCGGGTGCACGAGGCGCTCGGTGACGACGCCGTTGTTGAGCTCCCAGACGTGCGTGTCGCCCGCGCACGAGATCTCGTCCAGCCCTTCGGCGCCGCAGACGACGAAGGCGCGCTGTACGCCACCTTCTTGCAGCGAGTGCGCGAAGGTCGAGCCGAGCTCGCGTTCCGCTACGCCGAGGACCATGCCGCGTGGACGGGCGGGGTTGATGAGCGGCCCGAGGACGTTGAACATGGTTCGGTGGCTGCATGATCAGGTCAGCCTCATGTGTCGCTGAGAAAGATGTGCTTAACACCGCTCGATGGGACACTGCCGTAGCCTGCGTACGGGATAGCGGCGTACAGGCATGCGCCTGTCTTCGAATAGTACGAGAGGGACTTACGGGAGCGCTTTCCGGTAGGGCGCTATCATCGCGAGGGTGGGGTGGTATTGCGGCGCCATGATGAAGGTGAATGGCACGCGCGCGATCGGGAGCGGGGTGTCGACAGAAGGAGGGGTGAAGTAGCATCCGAGAGACTGGAGTAGGTCTGCAGAGCCCGAGGAGGATGTCGAGGCACGACTGCCGTGCTGTACATTTGGTCAGTACGTGGTCTGGCTCGTGGTGTAGGAATTAAAAAAAAACTGAGATGGCGAACGGGTAATGCATCTGCTCATTGCATACAAGCAATGCCTGTCCTTCACCGAAGCAGATCACATTCATATCCTGCGTTGGGGAAGTACGAGCATGACCTGTCTATGCCGTTTCCGTGACCCTGATCGCGCAACGAAAGACGGGCGGTAGTCGCAAGCGTCCATGTGCCGGATGAACATGCTTCATAAAATCCGTGGAACATGCGGGTATACGCCCCGCGCAACTAAATTAGAGCAATTGAAAGCAGCACATACCTTTACGACTCGCGCACCTGCACCAGCGGCCACAATCGCCGCAGTGGTGCTCACGTTGAACGTGTTATGGCCATCTCCGCCGGTGCCCACGATGTCGACCACGAAGTCCTCCTCGACGCCTTCGACCGCGGCCTTCAGTGCACGCTTGCGCAGCACGTTCGCCGCGGCGGCGAGGAACTCCGGCCTGCGCTCCACGCGCTCGATGTGGAGCGCGGTGAGGAAGGAGCCGATCTGGACGGGCTGGACGACGTCAGGGGTGAAGATGCACTCGAGCGCGGCGGTGAGGTCCGCGGCGGTGAAGTACTCGGGGGTCTTGACGAGCTTGCCGAGGAGCGCCTTGAAGGACTCCTGGGAGACGGCCGGGGCGGCGGACATGGTGGGTGAGAGAGGAGAGCTGAGTGGGAACGGGATGACTCGTGCAGCGAGGGCCGTCGTGCTTTTTCTAGCCCCCTAGTAACATTTCCGCTCGATGGAAGTGAGATCGTTGTGTATGTTCCGAGTACATGGTCGGAACAGCGAGTAGGTTCCTGCAGTCGAGATGGGTCGTGGATGGGATAGGAAGACGTTTGGTAGCCGACAGGCGTGCGTCCGAACTGCGCAGACTCCTCCGCCGATCCCTGCGCGCTTCGTCTTCGCAGCGTCCAAGGCGCACTCTTCCCGCCTCACGACGACGCAGGTGGTCTGCCATATGGTGATACATTCCATGTGCTCTGAGACATGAGCGAGCCAGTACCACCGCCCACACCGCAGGAGGGAGAGAGCGGTGGTGAGGACGGGCGCCGGGGGTGGTGAGCGGTGGGAAACGACGGTTGCGACGTCCGGAAACAGGAACAAACACACGCTCTTTACTCCACTCCACCATCTCCCTCTCTCCCTCTCGTCCTCGTCCTCCCCGCCCACCTCGCCACCCTCGGCGCCCTTCCTTAGCTTCCACTAATCGCACACCTCGCTCCCGTCCTCGAGCTCGCCGGCTTTCGACTCGTCATGTTCGTCTACAGCCTCCTCGCCCTCGCCCTCGCGGCCGCCCCTGCTGCGGCCATCGACTACAACGCCGCGCACAATGTCACCCCCATCACCGGTACCTGGAGTTCAGGCTCAAAGGCGGTCCTTACTGGAGTACGTCGCGTCGTCTTTTGCGCTGTGTAGATACAGGTCTCACCTTGGGCGCTAGGATTTTGCAAACCCTGCCAACCTCTCCTTCAACTACCCCAAGAACACCGGTGTCTCGTATGCCTTGTGAGTTCCTTTCGACTTCAAGTGATCTAGAGTGATCCTGAGACACATCTAGTTCCGATGCTGGGTTTTACGAGGTCGCTCGCTACCGGTTCAACAGCAATGGTGAGTTTTCATACGTCATTCACCACCCACTGCGTCCCAGCGGCCTGCATATGTTTCGAACTTTGACTGCGAACATAAGCTACAAGCACCCCGTAGCGCGTAAGCACTTTGAGTGATGGCGGGCATCTCATCCCGCCTCTTGATTTGTGCGATTCTCGGGGGCGCAGGGGCCGTGGATTCGCGTGAGTCGTCAAGCTGTATGCTGAACTATCTTGCGCGCAGGCTCGAACCCAACATGCATCACCGGCGTCCTGAACTGGCACCACGGCACCTTCCAGCTTGTGGATAACGGCTCGATCGTCCTCACGCCGTTCGGCGATGGCTACCAGCAGATCCAGGACCCGTGCGCTGCGGAGTCCAACTTCATCGAGGACTACAACAAGACGGAGCTGCTCAGCCAATGGCAGATCTTCACGGACCCCGTCGACGGCCCCAAGCTCCACCTCTTCGAATCGGACGGCACGCCCGTCGCGCCGCTCTACCAGGTGTACTCGACCGCGAACATGCTGCCCACGCAGAAGCTGCGGAACGTGACCGCGGTCGCCGACGTTTCAAGCCTCCTGGCGCTGAACACGAACACGGGCGCGCGGAGCTGGACCCCTGCGAGCGCCGTGGCGATGGTGTCTAGCGTGTTCGCCCTCGGGGCCGCCTCGCTCGTCCTCTAGAGTCCGGACCACGATGTTTCCCTCTATCTCTATTCCGTTGCACACACATTCACGTCCCCCCCTTTGCCCGCGCGTCGTTTAGCTCTGCCGTTGCACCCAACACCCCCTTCTACGTACGTACGCCCCACGGGCTCCGCGCGCCGTTGCCCGCTTTACAGACACTTGATTGCATTTTCTTACGATACCCCCAGTACGTGCGTCGTGTCGGCCCGTGCATACATACGTTTCGGCAGCGGGCGTCGTGACCAACACGCTTGCGTTGTAATCTACACCCAGAAACACCGCAGCTGTCGTTCATGCAACGTCCCGTGGGAGGTGCGTCGGAGCGGTGACGACATCGTGCGGTGTGTTGCTGCTGCGGCTGTGAAAATAGTCTGCCCAGGAAGAGCCGGCTGCGGCGTGGTGGCTGGGCATGTGCCATGCCACCACGGCCACCGGTGCTACTTCTCCTGAGTCCTCTACCATATGGTACGTCGTATGCGGGATACGTCCTGCCCGTGAGCTCGCCGCGCGTGGTTGCTGTGAGGTCGGTCCGTTACTGCTGTCAACTCGTGATCTTTGAGATGCTGATGCATGATGTTGGCTGTCTGCAGATGCCATCCTTGCGCGCCGGGTGTTACTCGGCGTTGAACGGCGCGGATGGAACTGGCGGCTCTGTTCAGCGGTCCAGCATCATGCTCAGTTCCAGTCTCTGCCTCGGTGCACGGTCAGCCTCACAGGAACATCTCGTACATGCTCCGTTCGTCTTTCATCCAGACGCTGAATTCTGTGAGGCGGAAGGCGACGGAGCGGCGGCGACTTGAGTTCGGCAGCGCGCGCGCGCGCGACACAGGATCCCATGCTCCACTGCATACGCAGGTGATTCGCGCTGCAGCATCACCGCGCACGAAGCCCCACGCCAGTCCCACGCCGCCCCTCCGCCGCAAGACGACAGTCCAGGATGCGCTCGGTGCGCCCGAGCGTTCGGGCGCAAACGTCGTATGTTTCACCCTACCCGCGAACCTCGATCTTGAAATTTCGAAAGCGCTGCGCAGACATGACCATAGCGCGGGGAGTAGGCGCACTCACTGCGGAGTCGACCGAGGAAGTCGGACCGCCAGGTCAAGCACGATATGCGCTTCTCGGTCGATTGTATACTGGGGACGTAGAGGGGTGGTAGATCGTCGAGCGCATTTTTGCTAACGTGGCCTCGAACTTCGGACCGCAACGACGCGGGATGTGTGGTATACCCCGGCAAGTCTAGAGCGCAAACGGGGAAGGTGCGAGTTGTGGATGTTGAGTCGGAGCGACCTTGACACGGTGAGTAGACTTCACTACGGCGTACCCTACTTTCTTTCCATTGACCTTGACCTAGTGAATATTGAAGACCCTCCACCAGCAGTGTTTTGTAGCGGATTATGATGAACTTGTGGAAGACGGTGCAGCGTAGGGTAGTAGTGGATAGGCCGAAGACTTGTTGGTGAGCGCTCTAGAAATCGTAAGCATGTAGAGCGGTCCCATTCACTTTGTCTCTCTGGCGATCTTTCAACACTTGGTTCGTTTGTTGGATGAGCAGGTCGACCGGTTCAATTCATCAGGCGCAAAATGCGTATCAACGCGATTGAAGATGCTGGTGCACGGTCACGATACTTCGCCGCGCCGATCGGATTACTCCCATGAAATTGCAGGTATGTCCGCGAGCATCTCGCGCACAACGAGAGCGCTGCTGACTATTCTCTCAGGTGCTTAGGCCGGCTCGGGGGATAATGCGTCCTTCTTGAGCAACAGCACGCTTGTTTGTCAGCACTGCGGCCGTTGCCGGGCGAGCGGGTGCGATGCCGTTGCATACACATCAGTGAAATCAACAACTCCGCGGATGCAAGTTGGGTGAGGACCTTCGAATTGTCAAAGTGAGTGTGGGCGGTTTGCTAGGTGCGCGCCAGAGCAGTCGCCGATCTCCTCGCAACTCCATACTCCGGTGTCGGCCTTATAACGGGTT
The DNA here is from genome assembly GCA_001895945.1 of Trametes pubescens. Classification (NCBI taxonomy): domain Eukaryota; kingdom Fungi; phylum Basidiomycota; class Agaricomycetes; order Polyporales; family Polyporaceae; genus Trametes; species Trametes pubescens. The sequence continues at coordinate 34,809 of MNAD01000519.1, read as the reverse complement.
GGCTGCTTTGGCATCGTAGTGAAACCACTCACCCGCCATCCTGGCTGCTGTGGTAGACCATTTCAAACAACACGGCGCAACCTCCAAGTGTTCTGAACGTCTATGGCGAACTCTCTTCTGGCAACCCTAGGCGCTCACGACGGGCACGTATATAGTGGGCGCAGCTCTCGATGAACATGTATCATTAACACACCGCTGCGGCACCCACAACTCAAGATGTCCTCTCCCCGTATCTGGTTTAGTGAGTAGCGGCTGCGCTTCTCGTAGGATCCCGCACTGATCGCTCTCCCCAGTCACTGGCTCCTCCACCGGCTTCGGCCGTCAGCTCACCGAGCTCATCCTCCAGAAGGGCGAGAACGTGGTTGCGACTGCCCGCCGCCCCTCCGCGCTCGACGACCTCAAGGCGACGTACCCCGCCTCGCGCCTGCTCGTCGTCAAGCTCGACGTGAACAACAAGGAGGAAATCGCCGCAGCCTTCGGGCAGGCCCAAGAGGCGTTTGGGCGGCTCGACGTCGTCGTGAACAATGCCGCGTGGGGTGCGCTGGGCGAGGTCGAGGCCAGCCGCGACGAGGACGTGCGCGCGATGTTCGAGACGAACGTGTGGGGTGCGGCGAACGTCACGCGCGAAGCGGTCCGCTTCTTCCGCGACGTGAACACGCCCGTCGGCGGACGCTTGCTGCAGATATCGTCTATGGCTGGGTTCGCGTCCATGCCGTCTTGGGGGTTCTATTCCGCATCGAAGCACGGTGTGTACTTCAGTGGCTGTACATGTTACGATGCTGAACGGTGTGCAGCATTCGAGGCTCTTACTGAGGGTCTCGTATCGGAGATTGACCCCGCCTGGAACATCAAGGTGACTACACATATCTCGGTATTCTTGGGCATGTTCAAACCTCTCTTGTCCAGATCACCATCATTGAGCCCGGAGGATTCCGCACGGAGGGCAAAGAGAAGGTGGTCTTTGCGCCCGAGCACCCTGCGTACAGCAACCCCAACCTGCCGGTCACCCAGATGCGCAAGCACTGGGACTCGTTCAGCCCCAAGGGCGACGCGCAGAAGGGCGTCGACGCGTTCTACAAGATCGCTTCTCTGGAGAACCCGCCGCTCCGCGTGCCCCTGGGCAAGGACAGCATTGCGATGCTGCGGAAGAAGATCGCGTCGCTCACTGCCGATGTGGACAATTATGAGTACCTCTCCGAGGACTTGGAGGTCGATGAGTGAATCCATAGAAATTCGCAGCGCTACTAGTACGTCATATGCAAAAATTGTTGTTTGTCTAGATCAAACGCTACAGCCGTCGGCCTGATCATTGACGCGTGGTCCTTCAACCTCGTTCGCCATCTCCTGATACCAACACTGTGTTTGTTCCGTAGACTTTAAGAGCATGCAAATTCTAACATGTCTAGTGCCCTAGGTCTCTGCGTGCGATGCACACTGTACCTACGCCGCTCGGCCGTGTGCAAGACAACGTAGGGTCCGTTCGATCGGAGACTGTCACAGTCGGGTCCTTCAAAGGTGGACACTTTGACGTTTGACCTTCATGCCCTGGAAGTCTCTTCAGCGCGAACCCTATCCACTGCCAATGTTCTTCCAAGACGAGCGGGTGGGTCAAAACCCTTATCGACGATGTCCCCCTGTTCGAGGACCCTGGAGAGCGCTCTCGTGGCATGTTTATAAGACGCAGAGGTTGGCCAGCCTGCCCGCTAGCTACTAATACGACTACCGCAACGATGCCATCTACTCGAGCCTGGCTAAGTAAACCTTCCACAGCCCTATTTATGCTTTGATCTAATGGATGTTCAGTTACCGGCGCATCATCTGGCTTCGGCCGCATCCTGTGCGACATCGTGCTCAAGAACGAAGACAGTCGCCGGACGTCATCCAGCCTCAAAACGTCGGGCACCAGCCCTACTGCGCTATGATCAAGTACTCCCGGCCCAGAATGTCTGATCATGGTTCAGCGCTCCTTCGCTCACTCCTTCCAGTAGCCCCGGACCAATCAACTTATACTGCCTAAGTATCCGTATGCCAGGACAACACAAATAAAGCATAGAGATTTCCAATCAATGCAGCTCACTTTGCAGATAGAACAATCGCTCTACATAATACAAGTCATCATACTCGCAGTGGAGTCCTGACGCTGGAATTCCCGCGGTGTGGATAGTTTCCCGTTTGACCTCCAGTCCCTCGATGGTGTGTGCTCGTTATAGTTCCGTCATTTCGGAATACGACTTCCGTACTCACTGCGCTTGGCTCGCCATTTCCAGGCTTTCATGGTCTGACACGACTTCGGGCGACTTTTCGTGGTATGGTGGCACAGACCCTTGCAGCCGACTCAGCGGGGCCCTTCTGGGTGAACTCTGCCATCGTGCATGCATGGTGCTACTGCCTTGTGCCTCGTAGATTCATGTCTCAAACATTACCAGAGCGCCATTTTGGAACACCTTATGATAAGACACCGAGGCCGGACCCCCCACTACGACTCCATACTACGATGTCTTCGAACCCTCGAGTCTGGCTTAGTATGTCGACATCAAATCTCGCGATGTCTGGAGCTGATAGAATTTTAGTTACCGGCGCATCGTCTGGCTTTGGCCGCGCGCTGTGCGACATTGTGCTCAAGAACGGCGAGACAGTTGTCGCCATAGCCCGCCGCACACACCTGCTCGACGACCTCGTGGACCAGTACTCCGCCGACCGCATCCTAGCGGTCAAGACGGACGTTACCTATCACCAAGAGGTCGCCGAGGCCTTTGCTTAAGCTAAGGATGCATTCGGCCGCGTCGACGTCGTCTTCAACAACGCCGGATACGCGGACCTGGGAGAAGTAGAGAGCGTCCAGGACACCGATGCACGGGCGCTGTTCGAGACCAACTTTTGGGGCGCGGTCAGCGTGACCCGCGAAGCCGTCAGGTTCTTCCGCGAGTCGAACCCCCCGGGCGACGGCGGCCGTCTTCTGCAGATGACGTCCATGTATGGCATCGTGGGCGCCAACTGCCTCGCTTTCTACTCCGCGTCGAAGCACGGTGAGCATCTACCAGTTTGAATCGAGCGACTGGTACTCACTCAACGACGCTCTCATAGCTTTGGAAGGATTTACAAAGAGCATCGCCCAAAAGCTTGACCCCACTTGGAACATCAGGGTAGTAAGGCCATCCACACTCGACAGTGTTCACGCCAATCATCCCCCCACCAGGTTACCTTACTCGAACCGGGCTTCTTCCAGACCGAGCTGATCTCGCACATCATGAAGTGGACGCCCCCGCACCCCGCATACCTCACGTCTCCGCTGCCGAGCACTATGCGGGCGGGCTGGGACGCGTTCGTGCCGGCCGGCGATACCGCAAAGGTGGCAGATGCGTTCTACGAGGCGGCGGCGATTCCGGACCCCCCTCTGCACCCCCCACTTGGGAAGGATGCCATCGCGAACACCAAGAAGATGGTGACTGAGCTGGGGGACGCTCTTGCGCGCTACGAGTCCTGGTCAGACGACGTTGAGTACCCGTCTGGACAGGAGCCGGCGTGCGAGAGCGTCTGAGGGGAATATCGGAGTTAGCTGCGGGATTTCCGCCATAGCATGCGATGGCTTGTAAGTTGTTTATCGGGCCTGTCATGCCTTCTTGTCGGCGACTAACTTCGTACATCATAGTTTGTAACAATATCGACCGTGTCGTACTAGATTCTGACCGCCATACACAATTTCTAGGTTTACCACGTCTGCGGGTGATTCGCGCTGCAGCATCGCCGCGCACGAAACCACCGAGTCTATAGAAAACCGCACTTCTACTAGTATGTTATATTTAAGATTCAGGTTCTCATCTCTATAAGCGTGGACCAGGACGGTGGCGTCTTTTTTCCGCACCTGCGACGGTGACAGGTATCGTTTCATAGTGTATTGGCCGGCTTCAAAACCTCAAAGTCGACTTCCTTTTGGAATAGCTTTGTGAGTACTGTATTAGGCTGTCATTTGACTCGATTTTGATTCATATGCAGGTCTTCTGTTCGGACATGCCATCATGCCGCTTCCGTTGTTAATCCCGCTGCCGTTCCTCCATACGAACTGGGGTGTGCAACTTCAGTAAGTACATTGTGGTTCCTTCAACGCGAAGCCTATCTAATGCTAAGGTTCATCCACCACGCATGCCGAAATCCCTTATCGGCCATGTGCCCTCTTTCGAAGACCCTAGGAGCGCCTCGCGGCATGCTTATAAGATGCAGAGTTGGCCAGGCTGAACGCTCGACTGGCACCAATACGACTACTGCAACGATGCCGTCTACTCGAGTGTGGCTGAGTAAGTACACTCCAACCACATCCACGCTCTTATATAACCGACGTCTAGTTACCGGCGCATCATCTGGCTTCGGCCGCATCCTGTGCAACATCGCGCTCAAGAACGGGGACATGGTCGTTGCAGCAGCTCGCCGTACACACATGCTCGACGACCTCGTGGCCCAATACTCGGCCGGCCGGGTCCTCGTCGTCAAAACGGACGTCACCCAGCCTCAAGATGTCTCTGAGGCGTTCGCTCGAGCGAAGGACGCGTTCGGCCGCATCGACGTCGTCTTCAACAACGCCGGGTACACACACCTGGGAGAAGTCGAGAGCGTCCAGGACACCGATGCGCGCGCGTTGTTCGATACCAACTTCTGGGGCGCGGTCAGCGTCACCCGCGAGGCGGTCAAGTTCTTCCGCGAGTCGAACCCCCCTGGGGCTGGCGGACGTCTCCCACAAATGTCGTCCATGTATGGGATTGCAGGCATACTCTGTTCGGCTTTCTATGTCGCGTCGAAGCACGGTAAGCAGTTCACTATATCGCGGTTCGAGCGTCCGATACTAGTACTCACTGAATGACGTTTCAATAGCTTTGGAAGGATTTACGAAGAGTATGGTCGAAGAGCTCGACCCCACTTGGAACATCAAGGTAATGTCGTTCCTTATTTGACGGCACGCGCGGTGCTCAAAGTTGGCTCGACCAGGTCACGCTGTTGGAGCCGGGCTTCTTTCCGACCGAGCTCACGTCGTTGAAGTGGGTGCCGCCGCACCCGGCATATCTCACATCTCCGCTACCAAGCGCATGGCGGGCCGCCTGGGACTCGCTCGTGGCCCCAGGGAACCTTGTTCAAGACACGAAAAAGGCCGTAGAGGCGTTCTATCGAGTGGCGACGATCCCGGACCCGCCACTGCATTTTGTTCTGGGGAAGGACGCAATCGAAGGCACCACGACTGAGTTGGCTGAGCTGGGCAACGACATCGCGCGCTACAAGTCGTGGTCGGACGATATCGAACGTACGTCTGGAGAGGGCTCTGGGCGCGAAACTATCTAAGACAACATCGGGATCAACGGTGAGAGTCCTACCATGGCGTGCATGGCCTCCGCTCGTAGTACGCGGTACTGATCGTGATTGGCCAGATATTTCCTCGCACGATATACGGCCAGTGCTCCATACGTTCAATCGAGGAGCGCGAGTTAGTTGGCTTCAGCTATCATTGATTTCCTTTCGGTGTGCTCGCGTCGTGGACGAAATGATATGCTTAGGTCGCAGTATGGCACTTGAAGTCTTGGTCAAACTAGCGAGTACTTCACGCCAGTACCGCCCAGCTGCAGCTATGCGAGCTGCGAGCTAACGTCAAGCATGAGATACATCGCTTCGCGAATGGTGCAAGAGACTGCTTTTGTATGCGTATGCAGATATACTTATAAGGAATTGTAGTGGCTCTACTGTAGAGTTGAGTTTCGTCCCTTACGTCGCTCAGTGCGAGATAGAGTCCACTTTGACCGTGCAAGATCGTGGCGAGGCTGGACGACACCAGTGAGGCTCTTGAGGCCAAAAAGATTCCGACACGGGGAATCGAACCCCGGGCTATCGCGTGAGAGGCGATAATGTTAGCCACTACACCATATCGGATGTACTGTGAGAACGCCCACAGAAGAATACGATGTGTCCTGGTAGCTTCTCGTTCTGCATTTTAGATTATGGAGTACTTAGAGCGTTGGCTAGACGGTTGTTGTACTGCTTCCACCACCACTCTATCGTCGAACTCTCTGTGTCTGGGGTTTGCTTGTACGGAATTGTCTCTCTCCTCTACTAGAAACAGCTACCTGATCGCTGAACGGGACGGGTACGTTCCAAGTCTCCCGTGGAAAGTTGTCTCGATCGTCACCCTCTGTACAACATCGTCTGCTCCGCAATGCACGTTGCTTCATCTTACCCTACTGCTGTGTCGCTAGGAAGAGCCATGAGCCGCTCGAGCAATGCGACTGCATCGTGGTCAATCACACACCTCGTCCACAAATCTAGTCGGTGATATATGTATCACATATTCAACCATCGCCTCCCAAGCACTGATTTACTGTATCGATATGTCCCTTTTATCCAGGATCACTTCACTTGGCTACATCTCATCGCACGCCATCACGCTGGATGAGCGTCACGACGGTAATTAGCGCGTTCAACTTCTCGTTCTCAGAAAACTCGTAGAAAAGGCTTACCTTTCCGTGTAATTGTCACGTGCACGAGCCTTTTCAAAGGCTTTTCGTCAGAAAAAGGGACAACTCACGAAAAGGTAACTACGCCGGTGGGATTTTTGGCCCCTTTTCGGCCAAAGAAAACGGGCGAATCCCCGTCGTGCGTAGTGTGGCATGCCCAGGATAGGACCGCACATGACCAGCACGATTTGCGCACGATTGCCTGGAGGACGGCAAACGGCTGTAACAGCGTAGCCCGGACTGGGCCCTTGTCCTTCGTCCTCATCGATCCTCAACCACTCCAGTCCTACGATTTCAATGGGATGCAACCTGTCTAGACCACTCTGATTTTTTAAATCTAAAGAGGGCGTTCGACACGATGCGTACGCCCTGTCGCCCTCGCTTATGGAAGACACACTCTCGCAGTTACCCTTCTTCTTCGAAAAGAGCGTTGATGGGTGCAACCTGCCGCCTACGCCTCCGACCGTCTGCGAAGGCTGCTGGGAGGGACTCTTTGCGATGCACTTTGGGCTGCCCTGCGTGTCAACGACGGACGGGCGACTGTACCGGAACTGGCCCAGGTCGTATTCGTACTTTATATCGCCGACAGAGTTGAAGTCCCGTGCCGATGCAGGTTGCGTGTGGTGTCGGCTCCTAGTAGCCGCTCATGGGGGAGAAAGCAGTATCGTGGACCCGAGCCGTCCCTTGGAGATCAGGGTGCAGGGTGTCGTGCGTAACAGAGAGCATTGGAGGCCAAAGAACGGCCAAAGGATAGATGTGACGATTGACGATAGGGATGTTTATGAGGGAGTTGTGCACACGGTCGTAGGTATGTCGCGGTGTAATTCGAGCCAAATGTAACGATTGAGCTGACGGATACTGTTACTTATATGACCCCGCCGCACCCCATATTGTCATACGAAGCCGCATCCTGGATGTAGGATCCCGTCGTGCTCTGAAACTCGCAAGAGATTACATCGACGACTGCATTCACGGGCACGAGCGGTGCTGCGAAAGCTCAGCGGCCAGCCCTTGTCTCCCCACACGCCTCCTAGACTGCAGCGCCGACCTCGCCCGACCACGGTTAGTTCCAACGACGGGCGAACACGGCGAATACCTGGCGCTCAGCTACGTGTGGGGTGGGGACCAGACTCATAAAACCACGACAACGATCATATCTACGTACGAGCAAGGCATCGCCCCTTCGCTCCTGCCGGCCACCATCCGCGATGCGATCTACGTGACGCACATGCTCGGCTTTCGGTGGCTCTGGGTCGACAGCCTGTGTATCATCCAAGACTCGGACGCGGAAAAGCGGCACGAGATCGGGCGCATGCATCACATCTATCGCTATGCGCATCTGACAATCATCGCCGCCAGCGCGGAGAGCGTCTGCGAGGGCTTTCTCCAAGACCGACCTCCCCCGTCGCAGATGGCCTTCAGCGATTACAAGGCGGGCGGCGAAATCATTATTCCTTTCATCTGCCCTCCGACCTCGATGCGGGATCCGGACCGTCCACTGCAGGTTGGTACAGTGTACATCACCCCGGCATATTCGTCTCAATCAAGATGGCCTTCCACTGCCGACCTCGGGCGCATGGGCAAGCGCGCCTGGTGCATGCAAGAGTATCTCATGTCTCCGCGCTCCCTCGTCTTCCACTCCCAAACGCTCTACTTCAGGTGCCTCACCGCTACACGGAGTGTCGGCGAGTCGTTCTGCTCCACGTACGAGGAACGGCGGATACCCAATGCACTCTTCCGCCGAGACCCGCCGGTAGCAGCCCCGGGTTCCAAGGAGTGGATAGAGGTGTACAGGGCATGGACGTGGATCGTAGAGGACTACAGCAGCCGCACGGCCAGCGTCGAGTCTGACAAGCTGGTCGCGTGCGCCGCGGTCGCGGGGCAATTCCACGCTGTCCTGGGCTCCGAGTACCTCGCGGGTCTGTGGCGCTCAGACAAGCTTCTCGCTGACCTGCTTTGGGATATCCAGCGGGGAAAGCAAGAACATCGACATATTCGCCCCGCGGCGTATCGTGCGCCGTCGTGGTCATGGGCGGCGGTCGAAGGAGCAGTCCGGTGGAACTTCCCGGCTTGGGAAGACGACGGGGTCGTCGCGCTCGCGGAGATCGTCGAGTGCTGCGTCACACTCGAAGACGCGGCGCTTCCATTCGGTCAGGTTACGGGCGGGGCACTCGTCCTACGCGGAACGCTGATTCCTTGTCGAGGCATGCGCGATCCGAGGTATTCCGAAGATCCTGAAGAATATCAGATTGCCTTAACGTCTCTTGAGCAAGCACGACGCCTGAAGTGGGGACTTGACGGCGGCGAAGAGGAAGTAGGCTCAATGGAGCTAGAGCACTTCGCAAACGCGACCATCGACTGCGAAGCCGACGAGGAGATAGGGAGAATGTGGGCTGCCCCGCTTCTGCGAGAACAAGAATGGATACGTGGGATCGTCCTCGCTCTGGCAGCTTCACCGAACGACTCAGAACCTGCACACGGGAAGATTCGGTGTCGGAGGATCGGAACATTTGTTAGTACCTCCCTGAGATTACTTCACGATACAGGACTGGAACACCCACTGTGGGATCCGCTGATTCGGGCCATAAAGCTGAAGTGCGAAGAATTTCCATTGGTAGACATCGTGATTGTATAAGCAATTAATTCTTGTGATGTCTTGTTCCGGATCTGAACTCGATTGAAAACGAGGCATAGGACGCTCGAAGATATGGAGAACGGGACCTTAAGGGTATTGATCCATTTTGTATACATAGTTTCAGTATGGATCTCACGAGACGTTAAGCGTCTGCGCTATCATCCGAGGTAGCGTGCACGCGAGCCGTCCATGCGGGATTGTTGAGGGCAATGGGACCTACACCACCCTCCAGAGCACCCTCAAGGACGAGCTCCAGCGTCGGGGACACCGCCGTGTCTTCCATAACCCACAATGCTACGCCGATGGTGCTAGAGGCGTACATCTATCAGCACATGGGTGAGGACGAAGCCGACGATACGTACTTGACTCCATGGTGGTTGAGTATCCCGGGCGGGACGGGGAAGCGGGCCTGCGGCCCAATGTTGGCGACGCGCTGAAACACCCTCCATTAGCCGCCCGCATCGCCGCACTACAAGGCTATGGAACACACCTTTCCGAACTTCCATCCGTTCACGAACAGGAGCGCACGGTACGGCGCGCCGGTGTGCTGCGCGCCGCCGTCGAACTCGAAGCTGAACGCTGCGTCGAGGCCTTGCGGGACGTCCAACGTGACCGTTGTCAAGAAGAAACCGACACCGGCGCCCCCGGATGGTAGGCCCGCCGACAGGTCGCGTGAGGTGAAGTTAGCCGAGGAGGATGCATTTGTCGGGAAGCCTGGTAAGTGCCATCCGTCGCGTTCGGCGAAGAGGCCGCCTTCGTTGAGCAGGCCACGAACTTTGTCGGGGAAGCTGTATGCGTGCAAACATTATCAGTACCATGGAATACGTTTGGAGAGGGATGTGCCCACTCCGTGTATCCGCCGAGTTTGCCTTGCACTTTCCAGGTCGAGAACTTGCCGACGCCGCCAATGAGCTCGAAGCCACGTATTCCGCGGTCCGATTTCTGGTTTTGGCCCTCGTCGTTGCCCATATGGTCCTGCAAGACCGTCAACACGTTATCCTGGCCGGGCTTGAGTGCGGATGGCGGGAAAGCGAAGAGCGCGTTCGCCTCGCCAGCGGCAGAGATGTCCGAGACGGTTTGGAGGAAGACGCCATTGAGCCAAACTGAGGCGGCGAATGCTATAGGGTTGATAGAGCGGGGTTAGCGTGTGCGCCAGGTGCGGACAGAGGAAAGGACGTACCCGTGCCGCCGTTGATGGTGAGGTTCACGCCCGTCTCAGATCCGGTCGCGTTGAAGTGTCCGCGCCAGAGGATGTTGTTTTCGCAACTATCCTGCAATCAGCCAAGCCATTTGATGACGGCATAGACAGCACTCACAAGCCATAATCGCAACCTATACAGTGTCAGCCTCCAACACATTCCACAAGGTGTTTAAAAAACGCACCATATAAGACCCTCCCGTCTCCGAACGCCGGAGGAATGGTGATATTTGTCGATGTGTGGTCCGCCACGATCCAGGCGCTATCATCAAACCCGTCCTTCACCTCCGGCAAGCTATCTGCGAACTTCCATCCCTGGAGCTTCGGCACCGCTACCTGCCTGATCTTCGAGCTCACAACCAATCTTCCTTCGAGCATCCCGCTGCCCGCTGGCCGCACCTGAACCTGCTTCCCGTTCCACGACACGGCGCGCACGCCCTCGGGCGCGATCACCGTGAGTGGCACGCTCGCGTTCAGATCCCCATGCAGAGCGAGCGTGCGCCCGCCGTCCGCGAGGCTCGCATTGCGCACGAGGTACGGCCCGCCGATGAGCGCGGTCGTGTTCGTACCGAACTGCCAGAACGTCTCGAGCCCGGGGATCGTGTCCTGTGTCGGCACGCGGAGCGCAGGCGCCCAGAACGTCGCGACGGTGACGGGGTCGGCGAACAGGACGAGCTGCGTGGGCGAGTCCCAGAGCGTGAGCAGCCCTGTGGACCCGGGCTGGGCGTGCACGGAGACGGCGGTGAAGGCGCCGAGGGTGGAGGTGTACTGTACGCGCGGGGACTGGGCGCGCGTGCCGTGGCCGGTGAAGGCGAGTGCGACCTCGTGTGCTTGGTCGGCGTCGCCGTAGATGAAGAGGATGTCGCGGGCGCCGATCGTGCCGGCGAAGAAGACGGAGGCGGTGGAGTAGAGGACGGAGCCGGACGCGCCGAAGGCGTAGTCGGTGAGGATGACCCTGCTCTGGCGACCGTTGAGAGTGATGGAGTCTGCGTGCTGCGGAACGGTGAGTGACCCCTTAGAGGACGGAACGGTCAGGGTGAAGGAGATTTTATCGCTGGAATGGGTGCGTCAACGTAAGAGCAAGCTGGCGAGAATGACGGAGGCGTACGTCGATGTCCCGTCTAGTTGGCGCACGATGGTGAAGCCCGTCCCGGTGTCTGGGTTGCGCAGGCGGGTCGCGAACGCCTTGGTCGCATCTCGCCCTGAGATGGACACTTCCGGAATGCCACTGTTCGTGTCGCCGATCCAGTCTGTCTTGCGGAACGAGGGCGAGGAGCGGATGAAGAGGCCTTGGCGCTTCATCTCGTCGTGCTTCTCCCAGAGTAGCCGCGTTTCCTTGATGGCACCGGAGTAGTCGTAGCTGATACCACGCACATTGAGATGCGTCTGTAGAGGGTGGACGAAAGCACTAACCTCGTATATGCGCCTGGATATGCGATTCCGCCCCAGTTCGTTCCTCTGCCCGCGCGTCGGACTAGTAAGCCACAAGACGCGGAGGTTCGTATGCTTCGTGCTCGTACCCGTAGAACATATAAACCGAATGCATCTTCACGTTGCTCGCCCAGTTGTTCTTGTAGAACACGTCCTCAAAATCGGGACCGATCCGCGCCCGGCAGCGCTCATATCCCGGGCCACCCCAGTAGTCGTGCGACCCGCCTGAATTCAACGAGATCAGCGATACAGTACTTTGCATATACGGTAGGGACACGCACCCTGGAACTCGGGCATGTAGAACGGCCTGTCAGGGCCCGTGTCGAGATGGTACTGGTGGAACTCCGTCGGGACGGCGTTCCACATGGATCCGTTCGTGCAGTTGAAGTGGTTGGGGTAATAATCGAGCCCGTAGAGGTCGGGCGCCCCGGTACCGTTGACGAACTGCTGCTTCTCACCCGGGTCATTGTACGTCCTGAGTGTATGCGATCAGACTGGAGTGAAGAAGCGTGCAGTACGGATGAACTCACAAAGGGACGACGATACCGTTGGAACGATACTGCTCTTCGAGGTCGGCGAAGTACTCCGCATGAGCAATGGGTGTTTGTGAGTACTCGTTGTCTGTTGCAATGACGACTTGGTCAACCGCCAGAAATCGCCGCGATATGAATACATGGTAGACGTACCAATCTGTAAGACTAACTCATAGACATGTAAATACACTACGCAACGTTCAAAGTTCGAAAGAGCTCACGTAGCATAGGCCCGCCTTCCGTCACTTGATTCGGCTTGGCAAGTTCAATGATCTGGGAGGCGTAGGGCTGGTATGCGGCATTCCAGGTCGTGCTATTCGAGCGCACGTCCCCTTCGACGAGGCTAGTTGACCAAAGAGCAAGACCTCCCGCGGTCGTCTCTGCGTTGATCTAGACGGGACATCAGCCTTGGAAACGCTTCTTACCATCAAAAAGCCTTACATAAGGACCTGACGCGGAGTTGAGCATTCCATACATATTAAGAGAGAACGTTACACGCACCGGGTCTTAGCACAACGAATATGCCTGCGAGCTTAGCGGCGTCGAAGATAGGCTGCAAGGCCCGCCAATCGTCGAAGTCGAACTCGCCCGGTGCCGGATTCGTCAACCCCCCTATGAACTCAGTGAATATATTGCGTGTCTATTCGCGGAGACTGGACGTACAGTGAATGTAGATGCTGCGTGAGGACTTCTATCAGCCGATGCTGTGACCTTCTGTACGCGTAGCCCAGGCTCACCTGACACTGTTCAAGCCTGCCGCAACCATCTTTTGGAATATATCGAGCCAGAGATCTGTGACCGGGAGGCGGAATGTGTGGAACTCCCCGGAGCTGTAGAGGCGCGTTAGATATTCTGCACGCAAGACATGCAGGAATGAACTCACTAGAGGAACATTCGCTGGTCATGCAGGAAGAGAGTATAGTTGTCCCATTGCACGACCTCTGACAGCCCGTTCGATTTGCGAGGCGGGTCTGCGGCGCTCGTCGAGGTGAGACAGACGAGAGCACAGGCGAACAAGGCCTGCAAAGCGCACAGAGTACGCTGTTTGAGTTGCATGGTGCAGCGTGCCTTGGCAAGCTTACACGATACCGTCGAGGATCGCTCTTATACCCACCGGGTAGCTCTTAAAGTTACAGACCGACGCACGTCATGCGCTTGCATCGGTCCGCCGAGCATCGTGGTCCGGTCGGTTACGAGGTTCTTCGTGCAGGTGCACAGGGCGATCCCCGAGCACGGCGAATATCTGGTCACATTTTGCAGCACCTGACTTTTCCCCTATATGCTCAGACATCAGCGTTGGCGGCTAGACTGTTCGTACTGATGCATCTTCTGTGCGATGTCCGAGTGAGCAGGCCGAGGAACGACAAGGCTGTCAAGCCGATCCGAGGTGTGCGATAGATACTCGGATAGTGTATGCATCTGACATAGAGTTTAGTCGTGGATGTTGTTATGTGTGTCGAGACCAATTCGCAAGCCCAGAGAGAAGACGGGTACCGCGGGGGTCACGAAACGATGACGGAGGCTCGAAGAAAGGTCGATCGGGAGGCACACACGTGACTGGGGCACCATGGTTTACCGCCGGACGGCGACGGGCCGGTCGGACTCCGCCTTCCGACTGGCTGCAGCTTGGGCGGCTAAACATACTGTAGTGGTGAATACGAAGTGAGGTGCGTCTTCTCCTCCCCTCGACAACCCCGCGGGCGGATTAGCTTTCCTTCTCTCGGCTTCGCGTGTGCTATCTCTGCCATCCCAGGCCTGGGCCGCTCTTTCTCTCGTGTCTATACACGGTAGGAATCGCCCCCCGTTCAATCGTGCCTCAAACCAACGAACTTGATGTTTTCGTTTAGGACCGATGCGGACCGAACACTTGAAGTTGTAAGCAATAAATCATGTTGCATCATGGCGCTCTACGACGCTCTTGAACACGTATACATAGTGGCAACTTACTCTGATGACACGCCCCGCCGCGCGCGCAGCACCTCCAGGATGATGTAGCGTCGCCGTCTTCATGCAAGCTTGCTAAAATGACTGCAACCACCGCCGCAATCCCATGGCACGCCTCACTCGCCGCAATGAACACTTCCCTCGTATCGAAGGCATGCCGTGATCCTACCTATAGTCAAATATAGGCGACGCCGCCGCCACCGCGCGTGTCGCGCCCACGCCGGCGCCGGCGCCGCGCGCTCCTCGATGAGCCCATTGTACCGCTATCTTGTTCTGGTCAGTAGCTTGCATCATTCCATTCATTCCATACGTTGCGCATTCTAGCTCGCGGGATAAACGTATCAAAATAAGCTCAACCGCACGACGCCGCGAACGTCTCCATTCAGCGCCCCGCTGCACCGCCCATTCGATGCCTCCCATAACGCCGCCGCTATATACACAGATCCATGTGGCGTTCATCGTGGCCTGCTGAAATGGGCGTTGTGGCGTTGAGCCTGCGAACACTCGCGTATACAGCATCAGACGCTGTGTCTGCATATATATGCCCATAGCACTCCCCCCGTCCGCCTCGAACCCATCCTACTTCTGCTTCTCCCATACTCGTCCCATGTCTCACACTATGAACACCGGAGAATGTACTCCTATTCGCCAATTTCACGTTCCTCTGGAATATGATATTGACAGATCCAAGTACATTCTCCGCCACAAGAATATGAAGGCTTCCGATGCCCGACCTGGCAGGCTGCGTCTAATCGACATTGAACGCTCTATAGATACACTCCACATGTCTCGGCCGGTCCCGGCGCTGTCCTTTGTGGAGATGTATCGAGAAGGCGAAGGCGCAGTCGGCGAATACTCCAAGTATGGTTTTGCACAAAGACTGGCTCGGAGTATATCCTACGGCTCTGTCGTGTCCCAATTCGACCTGGAGCCATCGATTGCGGACCGGGAGATCAGCACACTTTCTCTGCCACCCTATCCAGGCTGCGACGATGGAGCAGACTCGGTTGCCACGCTATCGGAGTTTGACGTCGAAATCCACCAAGATGTCATAGATTTCTTCCTCAAAAGGTTCAAGAAAAGGCTCCAGAACCCGCCACCGGAGAAAGAGCCTGAAACTTGGGATGAGGAGGATAGTACCCCGCCCCATAGCAAGTTCCGCTACATCTGGATCGACCGACTCTGCATCATACAGGGGAACGATGAAGACCGCAGATGGCATGACAGCGAATTTCAGAAGGACATTCACGCCGCAGCTGCGCAATGCTTCGCTCTACCGTATGGCCTGTTGGCGACCATTTGCACTTCGAAACTCGTCATCTCAAAGGATGACGAGGAAGGGCGTGGCCCATTTCTTATATGTCGGCGTCAAACCACATCCAGTCTGGGAGATCCGCTGTTACTGAACCTGCTGTCGGCCGAAAGTGGACTTTCAGGCGACCGCGATGGTACGATCATCCTGTACATTCGGAATGTCATGACCAAGATGACAGGAGCCGGAGCGAGACCACGGAGGTCTCTATGGGAAGACCAAGCGACGTGGAGAGCTCTTTTTTCCCGGACGTATGACTCGCGGAGCGAGTTCATCAATACCTGCTGGGAGACGTTGCTTGCGACAACGTCTCGAAACCCCCCTCCTCGCGACGAGTCTGGGTTCATGGAGTTGAACCTTCCAGCTCTGGCTGGCCAGCTCTCCCGCGCTCTAGCTCACGGTGCTTGGCTGGGAGGTCTAACCGGGACACCGGATGCGGCATGCGCGTTGTTCCCTACGATCCCCTTGCGGAATGGGCCTTCAGGATCATCTCGCCTCGGGGCCGGGGTGGGTATGAACCATTCCGCCACATCGCCTCTCGCTCAAGGTTCTTCGTCCATCAGTGGAGACGAGGGTCGTACTATGTTCGTCGCTGACAGTGATTTCCATGTGGAGCTATCCGAGGAGGGACCGTGTATCGTGCGCCTCCAAAACACTCCGGCACGCCGCTTCATGCGCTCTACCAAGAAGGAAGGCTATACTAGTAGAGACGGTCCGCTGCAATTCGAGCGGGTCTCCGACTCGCGCTACTACTGGATGGATCCCGCGAATCCAATCGCATCCGGGTCTGGCAAATCTATCCAAGGCGCGGAAGAAGTATGGCTTGTTTACCTCGGGAGCGTGAACGTACTGCGCCAGGCCCAGGCCGACGATCATATACGCACCCCCGAGAAACGATCTTGGGTCAGGGAGCCGGATTATCTCGGCTTCGCCGCAAACCCAGCATCACGGTCAAGTGCACCACCGCGAAGGGGGATAGCGAGCTCGTCAAGCGCTGCTGCCAAGCGCCTTCCTTCGCCTTCCGCGCAGACGTATCGGTTTGCGATTCTTGCGCGGCATCACGCGGAGAGTCCTTGGACGTCGTCCCCGGATTCGAATGTCAGGCCGCGCTCGGCGCCGGTCCCGGGAACCTTCACGCTGGAAATGTGGGTCGAGAAGGAGGTTACGACTTCATGGCTCAAGCCGACCGAGTGGAGCAGGCACGACTTCTTCATCGCGCCGCAAGATGCTGCACCCCCTTACTTTGAAGAGTCCCATGGTTCGGGCGGAGCGAACGACTGCAAGATTCCGGACTCGTCCTTTCCCAATGGACGAGCCTCCCAGCCAAGCATGGACATACCCGCTCAACCCCTGGATTTGCTGCCCGGGTTGCTGGCACTGGATTCAGAGTTAGAGATGGTGGTAAGGCGCCCGTAAACCAGACTTTGGACACTACTTTCGTCGGACCCAGCTGCCAGTGTGGACTGAGAGGATCACGATTATTCACTGGCATGAAGTTAGCAGATGTGTGCAAAAATGGTTTCTGTATCTTATTCCGTCTGTAACACTACAACACACTTTCCTGTCTACGGCTATGCGCTCGGAGGCGCGACCTCGCGCAGGTTCGCGCTCAAGTTATTCGGGAGGGCAAGTGTCTGGTTCGTCTGGCTCTTCAGGCGGGCGCCGAACAGCACGGGCCCGTTCGCCGCGCGGAGCCATCAAGTATTGCCATAGTGTTTGTTAAGACAAATTTGAAGCTCCAAATGGGGAGGGTACTGGGGTACTATGTACGACACGAACGAAGAAAGGTCACCCAGCTGGCACCTGCACTCGCGCCACAACTGCCGCTTTAGTTTACCGCAGGAAGGCGGCGGGCCGGCCGGATTCCGCCTTCCGAGTGGCTCCGGGCATGGGTCGCTAAGTAGGGTATGAGCGAACAGTGAGGCCCCCGAGGTACTCTGTCTCCATGAACGGAGCTTGCTCGCAACTCACTCGTCCTAGCCTAAGATTCTCCTGGATTCTCACGTGTACTGTCATGCGCAGATGCATCTGGAACCACGAAAATACTTATATGTCAAGTACGTCTGCTAACTCTTGACCAACTATTCCGTAAATCTGGCCGATTTCTCTAGTGATGCGCGACCAATCCGGCGCCGGGCCTTCATACGGAGACTAGCCGCCGCTCATAGTGGTCGGTTTCCTCAAGCGAATCTGTGTGCATCGTTGGACATGAAGCTGAAGGCTTTCTTAATTGCAGTGACGCCTCATACACTCTGCTCTCTCCGATGCAAAGAATTTCGGATGTGTCCTGCGCGGCCCTCCGTCTCCCAGGTAGTACCTATTGACTATCTATCATCTTCGTTTATCGAATGCTAATATATACAGGATTTGCCCTGAGTATTCGTGCCTGAACACGGTATATGGGCTTCCTCTGGAATGCCATAGGCCCACCGGCCGCCATTCGGTGTCACAACGCATCCGTCTACTTGCCCCGCGCTTCTAAACAGGTAACATGGGAAGCGAGGTATGTTTGCCATTATCAAACTTGCGACATCAGACTCTCATTCACGCATCACGATATTTCATATATGCAGAAGCAGAGTGAACGTGCCCGAGCCTGAACACAGCCTCTGCCATTCTCCGCCTGACTTCTATCTTTGACCCGCTAAGGAACCCCCCTCCTCCCGGTATCAACTGCTCTTCAAGAGACGTGATCACACGAAGACATTTTCGGATAGGGCCGATGCGGACCAAACACTGGTAAGTAACTGCACACGGTGACCTAGGGTACAACTTGAAGCCTGAAGATGAAACGTGTTGCATCACCGCGCTCTACGACACGCCGGGACATACACCGCCCGTACATGTACGCCCATAATGCCTCAACTTGCTATCAATAGCATGCCGCGCACAGTACAGATCCTCAGAATTGTAGTGATGCTGTCCTCAAGCTTGCTGGAATAATAACAACTCCACCACTGTAATCCTACAGCACGATTTAATCACACATCGAAGAATGATCAAAATCTTCTCTATACATCCGTCATCATCGCTCAGCAGCGCTGAAACGTTATTGCGGGTACCGCCTGCTAATTGTAGGCTGGTGTACACAATGCTACTGTAGCTATATAACTGACCGATACGCATATTCCGTTCAAACACACTACCGACCATGCCCAACGTCGTCGCACACATTTCGAGGGAGGTGAAACTCCCGGTGACAACCGCCAACTATCCCCAAAAAGACCAGTATCCTCGCAATGCCTTTCGACTCATCCGATGCAGCGAACTCCTGAAGCAAGGTCATGGGAGTCTTGTGGTCATCAACTTTAGCCCGTACCCTTTGGGAGACTTCGACAGACACATCAAACAAAAACCACTTGTGCCCTACGTCGCAATCTCTCATGCTTGGGAACCAGAGCTCTCTTTAAAAGCACACGGAGCCAAGGATGCATCTGACCCAAGCTGGCTCATTCCAATCACAGCATCTGAGGACGGAACGGAACGTCACCTTCGCGTGCGCATCAAAGTGCTCATAGCAATTGCCAAAAAGGTCGTAGAGAAAGGGTGCAATTATTTCTGGCTCGACGCGTTCTCGGTGGCGCATCGCGACGCGGAAGACCGGCAACTCCAAGCTCGGCACCTCCACAACATTTTTCGGCAAGCCCAGTGCTGCATTATACTCCATGGCGGCTTGGGATGCCGGGTAATACCTAGCCTTGAAGAAGAATCCTTGGAAAGGTTCCTGTCCAGCGACCGGACATTATCTGCGGTTATGTGCCCCGAACCGGAGAATGTGGAGATCCTCTATGGAAAGCACCGTCCCGACGAGTGAGTACTTCTCATTACATTCTTAAGTGCCGCTTATAACAGTTCAGCACCATTCAGACCTGTCAAAAATTTTGCTGATCTCGAGCTTTATACCGTCACGGCTCCCTTCGTGGATGTGCTAGAAAGGTCCCTCGGGCTGAAGAATTTCCATACTTTGTGTTCTGCTGAAGAGGGCAACAAGGAGTCCGACAACAGGCCAACTGATGCTACTCAGCCTGCAATGGATTTTACACCAACCCATGGAAGAACGCACCCGGCGCATACTACCGAGAATGCATACCGCGCAAAAATCGCGAGCCTGTGCACTGCCATGCGAGCCCGCCAGTGGGACGATAATATCGATCTCAAGTACCGAGCTATCAGGGCGCAGGCCATATTTCATAACGCATTCATGCGCACCCACCCTAATTCAGATACATCCATCGCCCACCTACGCGCTGTGTTAACACGGCCCAAGGACAGAGAGACGAACACTCTCTTTTGCAAGCCAAAGAATAAAGGAGAGAAAGTACGCGATACGCCTTCCAAGGTTCCTAAGGAAGTCAACAATCAGGCAATGTTTTCCGACGTCCCGGTAGAGCTCATAGAGACCTGGCATTCCGGGATACAAGAATTCAACTACTTTTGGCTCGGGCTCTCGTTCGCCATCGGGCACCCCACACACCCATCATATTTTCCACATGAGCCCCCACTAGATGGAGACGTGGAGGTGAAACAATGGCTGCGAGGTGTGTTCCCCCGCGGCTCGATACAACACGATTCACCCGACAGTATCCCTTGGACATTCCAAGCCGAAGCCGACGTCGAATTCGAATATCTCGCTGTCAGCGAAAGGTCCGGATCCACAGCGCACATACCGGTGGTGCACCTGCACGCGTATGCTCGCGAAGTCTGGAGAAGTATCCCGCAGCAGCTGAACAAAGTCGATGTGTACAGCTTATCCGCCCAACACGGCAGCGCTAAATCTACGAACGGCTTGCGCTGGACCTTGAATCCCTCGGCTGGGAACCATCAGTTGCCCAAGGAAGAGGAAGGTGTACAATATCTGATGGTATACATCGGGAAATACTCGACAGAGCGTGGCGAGCGTAGGGCCCAGGCGTCGGACAAATTGAAGACCGAAATCGCCGCATGGCACGCAAGGTTGAACTTGGCAAGCGATCCCAACGTCGCGTTCTCATATTGTACAGCACGGGCTATACTCGTCCGCAGGGATGGAGAGAAGAGCACAATAGAGTCCGGGTTCGTGCTGGAGCCCAGCTGGGGTGAGGTGATCAAAGATGCCCCGGGTTTGAACGAGCCACAGAAATTCTCTCTTTCCATGCCAGTGCGGCGAGCATCCGAGTGAGATAATGTATGGATGAAAGAATCACGTAGAAGCAGAATCATGTACTGTACCTGATATTCCTTGTTCTTACCCTGTGCAATATGATGTACTTTAGACGTGGACAGTGACTTGCCATTCGCCGGTAGATATTAACGATACTGCTTACGAGTAGTGCAGTCGTAACCGGCCCTATTCAAACTGTGAGCAGGTGAGGCATAACCTATGAGCCGTAAACAAGTCCATACGAATTTCGCGATGACTAAGAGCTGTAGGAAAAGGAGAGCCGGAGCGAGATGGACGGGTGAAGCTCACATAGTGCAACCCATGTACTAAGTACTTGGAGTCTGGAGGTGCTGAAGTGGCGCCGGTACCGCTCTGAGGAATTGTCGTTCGTGAGCCCATGCGAGAGGCCGGCATAGGAGGACACCTAGAAATGAAGGATTTGGCGGATCGTGTATTCTCTGAACTCGATCCCGGACCCGAGGTCAGTGCCCAAGCAGGAGAGGACACGGCCGCGGATATCACGTATCTGTTGATGAGCCTCTGTCCGAAGGCGATGGTCAAGCCAAGTCAGTCTCCGTATACGACATACGGCGTGACACCAAATCCAACGGCGTCGAATTTTTGATCGTACTCACGGAAAAATCCTTGCCAATTATCAGAGCTGAGGAAAATACCGCCGCAGGACAGCTCGTCGCGGAGAACGATACCTTTTGGGATGTGATCGGAGGGGGTGTAGATTTCAGCCTTGACCACGCGTATGCCGTCCACATCCCCTCCACAGACAACACGGAGACCTCGTACTCCGGCAGACAGGTTGTAATCCTCGAGCCGTTCAAGACAAGAAGTGACACTTCCGTGGACATAGAAGGTCGCTTCCGGATTTCCGGTTGGATAGCGGATCTGGGGGCTTCGAGCAGCCCAGTCTGGGAGCGGGCCAACAGGCAACAGTTTCGAATGACGATACACCCACCTACTTAGCCGGATTGCGAGGCCAAAACCAGGTGGGGGACACCAGCCAAGCGTCTTGGGCCTATACTTTGCCGACTATGGCAGCCCGGTGAAGGAGTTGGAGGAAGTGAATTCAGAGTTATATATCATAGAACCGCTCGCAAGAATACTCCAACGAGAAAGTGGATCGTTTCTGAGTCGCCATGTGCGGAGGAAAGAGACACCCACATCGCTAACGACGTTGTGTAGAATGATCCGCACGTCCTATGTCGGGGGAAAGCAGTACAAGAGGTCAGCGACGGACTCACCGATACACATACGTGCGAGGCGAAGTAGTCAGGAGCGAGAAACAAGGATCGCTGTATTGTAGTCTGTCTGTATCACTACAACACACTTCCCGTCTACGGCTATGCGCTCGGAGGCGCGACCTCGGGCAGGTTCGCACCCAAGTTATCCGGGAGGGCAAGCGTCTGGTCCGTCTGGCTCTTCAGGCGGCCACCGAACAGCACAGGCCCGTTCGCCGCGCGGAACGCCGCGATGCGCTGCTCGACCTCGGGGCGGAAGTGGCGCATGAGGCCCTGGATCGGCCACGCCGCGGCGTCGCCGAGCGCGCAGATTGTGCGGCCCTCGATCTGCTTCGTGAGCTCGAGCAGCATGTCGATCTCGCGCTGGTGCCCGCGGCCCTCCGCGAAGCGGTCCATCATGTTCATCATCCACGTCGTGCCCTCGCGGCAGGGCGTACACTGTCCACATGACTCGTGCTTGTAGAACTGCGGAGACGGTTAGGAGAGGACGCGCGGGAGCGAGCGAGGCGGGACGTACGTGAGCGAAGCGAGCAATCGCCTTAACGATGTCGGTGCTCTTGTCCATGACGATGACGGCACCCGTACCAAGACCGGACTGAGCATCCTTCAGTGAGTCGTAGTCCATACTGCGAGGTATCATTAGTACAATGGACATTGGGCCGCGAAAGACAAACATACAGGACTTCTCCGCACTTGTCGATGGGGAGGACGGGGACGGAGCTACCGCCAGGAATGATACCGAGGAGGTTATCCCAGCCGCCGCGGACGCCACCGCAGTGCTTCTCGATGAGGTCCTTGAGCGGGATACTCATCTCCTCCTCGACCACACACGGGTTATTGACGTGCCCGGAGATGCAGAAGAGCTTCGTGCCCTGGTTCCGCGCACGACCGAAGCCAGCAAACCATGCCGCCCCGCGGCGCACAATTGTCGGCGCGACAGCCACAGTCTCTACATTCGCCACTGTAGTCGGGCAGCCGAACAGGCCAACATCGGCGGGGAATGGCGGCTTCAGACGGGGCTTGCCCTGCTTGCCCTCCAGGGACTCGATCAACGCGGTCTCCTCTCCGCAGATATAGGCGCCCGCTCCACGATGAAGATAGACGTCGAAGGAGTAGCCGGAGCCGCACGCATCCTTGCCGAGGAAACCGGACTTGTATGCTTCATTAATAGCTTGCTGGACGTGCGAAGCCTCCTGGTAGAATTCGCCACGGATGTAGATGTACGCGGCGCTGGCGTTCATGGCGCGGCCAGCAACGAGACAGCCCTCGACGAGTTTGTGAGGGTCGCCACGCATGATCTCGCGGTCCTTGCAGGTACCGGGTTCACCCTCATCGGCGTTGACGACAAGATACCGGGGGCTACTATCATGAGCAGATGGGGCTGACGCAGAGTGAAGTACACGTACCGAGGGTCCTTCTCCCAACCCGGCTTGTTCATGAAACTCCATTTGAGACCACTGGGGAAACCAGCGCCTCCACGTCCACGGAGTCCGGAGTCCTTGATGGTCTGAATGATCCAGGAGTCGCCCTTCAGGAGGATATCCTTGGTTTTGTGCCAGTCGCCCCGGGACTAGAACGGGCGCTCTCAGTCACGTCATCCCTGAGCCTGACGGAAGAAACGCACCATGGCACCCTTAACTCCATGATCATGCCTGCAGTATGCGTTTGTGAAGATGCGGTCCTGGTCCTTGAGGCCGCCGTAACGACGAACAGGGGTGTCCTGCACCGTCGCAAAGCCACGACGAAGTTTGGCCCTAAACGGCCGGGATATCTCTGTACGGAGCATGGTGTGCCGTCAGTGCGACGAAATTTACCCAGAGCTAGACAAGAGACGCACGAGCAGCCGCTGAGGGATGTCTGAGCATCGTGGCGGACGACGAGGAGAGGTGTTTGCTCGACGATGACCGTTGCTCGAATCCCCAGTGGTTCGGACAACGCCGGGTGTTTGCTTGCACTTGCTTGGATTGTGGCTGCGCGCTCGGGTGGCATCATCAAATTGGGCGTCACTCGTTGGTCCTCCAGCACAACGACGCTTGTCCACCCGCCGTCATGAACGATCCTCTCAGTCTTGCCTTCCGTTGCTTGTCCTCTTCGTGCTGGATGTTCTCAACGTCGGTAAGTCAGAACTTTGGCCCTTGTTGAAGGTGAGGCACTTTCGGGCTTCTGGGGCATGTCTTCTGTCTGGGTCTCGTCATTCTCGCTCGGCCAACAATATCAGAAAACAACGGGCAACATGCGAATATCTTCCCCGGGCCCAAGATATGCCACTGTATTGGCTACTCTTACTTCACAATAGTGCGGAAGGCCGTTGGTGCCATTGCAGCCGTACTCTGTCTCTTCTGCCGTTTCCGCAGACTGTACTTCGCACTAAGGGCCGCTACGCGTGTCTGCTTCGGACCGGTAAAGTATGCTCTGATGCTTTTCAGTCAGACGCCTCCTCGGCCGGCACGCAGGTCTATCGTCCAGTCTGCAGACAACACTTCCGAGCGCGTGGGCTGGCCCTCACGCTGTGCCCTCCGAACGAACATTTTGTGTCAGAGATAGCCCTGCCGTCCTTCTGCCGTCTGCGCCGCGCTGACCATGGGATCTTACTTCGCAGAATTTGCCACAAGGCCTCAGTCATCATCGAGCGCCCCGCTCAACGCATGGGGCTTTGGCTTTGCACCTGCTCGTTCCGCACTCGGCATACTCTTCCAGGCTCAGCGAGAGCAGATCCAGGACTGTCCGGATATCACTCTCGGGCTTCCTAGTCTCGCTCGCTTCGTACCTTTGTTCTCCATCTGCACCGTGTATCTCAGGCCTAAGGCTCCGCTACCCACGGTATTCACGGCTTGCTCGCTCATCAGATTGACTCGACCTCATTCCAGATGGCCGCCCCGTATCTCAACTCCCGAAGATACCAGCGCGCTTTCTCCAACTGCACCGCTTAGCCTCGCTCTCATTGGTCCTCCTGCTCCGGTACGCGCGCTTCCCACCAATCCAGCGAAATCTCCCAGCGACCCATGACCAGTGACCTGCTTCACGCCCAGACTCCCTCTCTCCATCAATTAGCCAGTTCAAGACATACACTTGGGACACCGAGATCCCCATTTGCCTGACATGCAATACTGTCCGAACCGGCGTCGAACGAATGGGCAGCCCACGCACGTTATCTCCGTGTCTCATAGGCTTCCTGTGCCGTGTTCTCGGATATCGAGGCACTCTAGGCTTCGGTACCGCACCCGTCGTGCACTTCCACTTCTGGACCCACGCGACATGTCCCTGCCTTGTTTCCCTCGGTCTATTACGCGACTCTCGAGGCGGCCCGGTCCAGAACAGACGCCGATCTCCCTGTATCTGCGTCGATGGCTTGCGTTTCCGCATTCGAGTCGACGAGATCTACACCATTGACTGCCCGCAGTGTTTGAGTTCGTGCCCGACCTGGACCGTACCAACGTGATATGTACGGCACGCGGGCGCACCTCTTCTGGTCTTCTGTGCGGTCTTACGACGCTTTTCGGGATGCTCTGGACTCTGAATGTGGCATTCAACCTTACAGGGAACATCTGCGATCTGTCATGTACACCTCTGGGAGTCCTGAAACGTGTTAGGACCGTCAGCATGACCTGACAGTCTGCTGCGCTTCGACCAAGTCTGGTAATGTTATCACTCCTGGCGCTTGTTACGTGCAACATCGGTGCCACTACCGCCGACTGTTCGTTCAAAGTCCAGTGCGTTTACGTCCTCTCCGAAACCAGCCGGCGACGTTCACGCTCATGCCACAGTTGCTCTCCGCGTCCCTCGCCCATCGGTCAAACAGTCCCCGGTGACCCAGGCTCTCCATTTTCAGCATCCCGATGTTGCTTTCGATAGGCTTCCACTCGCATGGGCAGCCACATCGCCGGGAAGTCGCGCTCTGGACGAGATCTGCATCTTCCTTGCTTCGTCTGCACCAGTGCACCGATCGTGAGCCTATCCATCACCGGGTACTCAGCTCTACCTGACACTCCCTACAGCACCCATTTGCCGTCTTCGCGATCGAGCTTCGGGTGCGCGATGAGGCATCCGCCATACCTGCGTTGGCCAGACGAAGAGCTTCTTGGATCGTCTACATCTTCGCGGCACACTGCTCGATCGCGATCGGAGGTCGTACTGCTGCTCTGGCTGTACGGTACCAGTCTATAGGGAAGGTTTGACAGCCACCCGTCCCTGTTGCACTCGATCGTCCTCGCGCTGCGTATATCTGACGTTTTCTGGACCGCACTCGGATTGATCCATACCGCATATTGTACGTCCCTCGTGTCTCCGTGTGGCTGCAATAGCGGTCGTAATGTCTGTCGGTTAAACTATCGACTGGCCCATGTGCGCCACCATCCTGCCTCCAAAGCATCCCTCCATTGTCGCAAAAGCCAGCCATCCATCTATCTCTGCCCCTGATCCGAGACGTTTCCGCGAACCGATTCGAAATTCGAACGACCGGCCGGGCAGAACCACCCCACGCAGCACCTAACCCCATGCCAAGGGCACGTCAGCTCCCGGCGCCCGCCCTCTCCCCGTGCAGCCACCCATCCACCGCCGTCATGCATCACGGTCCCCGACTCCGTTCGCCGTGATGTCTTCCGCGTCCCTGTCCCTGGCGCGCACAGGCACGGCGCGTATCGCCCATCCGACGCTTCCCCGATGTGCCGTGCAGCGATGGATTGTCCACGGAGATGCCGGCCTGACACATATTAGGGTGATTTTGAAGTAATGAAAAGTGGCTCCACCTAATGCAAAGTGGGGCGGTTTTACCTTGGGTAAGTGGAGCGCTCCTAATGTAATGTAAAGTCACTTTTCATTACTTCAAAATCACTCTATTGCAGGGCCGCAACACGCTGTGTGATCGAGGAGGATCGAGGGAACGTGTTGGAGGGCGTCGGGCGTCGGCGCACACAAACAATGACGTCGCTGATCGGGGGGCGCGTTGTGTGTCCTGGAGGACCTGAGCGGCGGCGGGCGTGCGCTCCTCACGTAAGTCTCCCCTGATGCCGACGCCTCCTTCTCCCGCCGGCTCACGCTCGAACCTTCAGCGCTGTGCCTTGCAGCTTCGCGTTCTCGTTCTCGCGCGTTCTATCTGTGCGCGCGGGCTCTCCTTTGAATGGCCTCCCAGGCTCTCTCTCCGCGCACCTCCCCACCCCCGACCGATTTGGCCCGCCGAGTCCTTGTTCCGCATGGGCACATAGCCACACTCCGAGCACCGAGCACACACGCCCGCGTGGGTGTCCCCGCCAGGCACGCGCATCGTCCCCGTCCCTTCGACGCTGCTCTGGCCGGGCCTGTGACCTCGGAACGCGCTGGACACGCACAAACCCCACATCGGGCCTGCGCTGCTGTGCCTGTGGACGCGCGGAGAAGCTTCGTACGTGGGTCAGGCACAGGTCGGACACACAATGCACTGCGCTTCTCCAGTTCATGCTGTATTTAGCGCTGGGCCCCCCGGGATTGGTTCGCGGGTATGTGGATGTTTGCGAGGCTGCTGTCCCGGGCGACAGGAGCATGCAGCGGCACAAGAACGGACGCGGCGTCCTCTGGGAGTGAGATTGATATCGCCATCGGAGGCCCGCGATTACGAATGGTGGGTAATTTGTCGTTCAGCTGCAGCTCAACGTGTATGACATCGCTGACCTGGGGTCGACCTGCAGGATCGAACGACTGGGGATTTATCGTGCGTAACCCGTGATCTGATCGCACCAGCAGCAGAATGACGTTTTTACACTTTTCAGATCTCAACAGACCCTAACTGGTACTAAGAGTCACTGGCCACCTGCAGGTCGACCTGCAGTCCGGCTATCCGCGTCGCTCATCTGGGACGCGATTTCTCCCTTTGGTGAACTGTGGCCCGCGACATGCCTCGTTACACACCTCGCCGCCACTCCGCGGTGAGTCACCACATTCCAATCTCGGCGCGCTGACGCCCCATCCATATATCGTGCGAGTGCACCGACGAGCACATCAACACCATCCACAGCCGGAGGAGGTGCGCACGCCCGATCCGGGAGCGCCGTGCACTGGCAGCAGGCCCAAAGCTCTCCCGGAGAAATACAAATTCCGGGCCGATGCGCCTCCCCCTCGGTCTTCTTCCTTCTCTCAATCTTTCCCTCTCGCCGGGCCAGCTCCCGCCTGCACGCGAATTCGGAATCGCGCTTTCGACTCTATCCCAGGCTCCTCGTGCCCAGCCGTGTGCGGGCGCACCCCCGATCTGCGCGTAATGGACGTCCCAGAGTGGCCGGCGTCGCATCGCGCGCCACGACAGCTTGCGCCACGACTCACAGCGACTCACGCGTCCGAGGTGTGATTTATCCGGACGCGTGGGTTGTACGTGGGGTGGGTGGAGTGGGCGATGCGTCTAGGCCTTGGTCGCCGGGCACGCGAGTTGTTCGCGGGATAGTACGTATGTGTGAATAGAGTGATTTTGAAGTAATGAAAAGTGACTTTACATTGCATTAGGAGCGCTCCACTTACCCAAGGTAAAACCGCCCCACTTTGCATTAGGTGGAGCCACTTTTCATTACTTCAAAATCACCCTAATCAAGTGCTCGGACTCGTCGAAGAACCGACGCACACAATTAATTTCACAGACGTCGTGCTCGTTATGTATGTACTACGCCCGGTAGAGCACGCGGGGACGTACGGCCTTCTCTCTTCGTCAATCCACCCACCTCTTTGCACGCCCCTGCCGCACTCGCACGCGCACGCGACGTGGGCACAATTCCGGAGGAGCGACGACTCGTAGGTACGGCGGCGGCCGTGAGACTCCAGCTGGATCCCGACCGTCTGGCGCGGAAATATAAAACGAAAAAGAAGCGACTAGCGCGATCGGATTCGAATCCCCCGCCACGTTCCCAGCTCGCGCTCGCACCCCATATTTTAACATGATGTCGATGCAGCTGGCTGATGCTGGATCATCCAGTACGCCGTACGCACTCACGGTGACGCAGCGCTCGAAAACGCGGCCTGGCCCCGCGCGAAGCCGTTCTCCAATCAGAAGTTCCCCGGGACCACGTCCGGGCCACGGCGCCGATCGACGCTCCCATGCGCGGGGCGCGTGGGCGTGTACGCGTCCGGACGCGTTTAAGGTTAGCGTTTGCAATGGGTGGGGCGCGCGCGGCCAAGCAGGGGAATGCGTCTGCAGAATTCGAACGAGGGACGCGGCCGTCGACGGTGGTGGTGGTTAATGTTACCCGTGGGCGTGTGCGCGCACCAACGCCGCGCGGGCTCGCATGCGGAGCGGGGTGCGCGAAAAGCCACGGATCTTCCGGCATTCGTCCACTTGGCACTGGAGAACACGAAGGGTGCTGGTATTGGGGTGGTGATACATCGTGCGCGTGGAGGCGCGCGGGACAATGGACAACGACGGGCCGACTACTACTAGGGGGGGCGGTGCACCTGCGGTACGACGGACTAGAGCTAACTAAGCGTGCGGATACATACGGGAGAGCGGGAGAGCAGCGGCAATGGCAATGGCGGTGGCGGGGGATTGGGAAGTGTACACGATGGCGAGTAAGTGCGGGAGAGACGATGGGCGGTGGGTGGAGCGAGAGCGAGTCAGTCACAGTCGAGCCGGGGGGCCGACTACCCAGGAGGAAGCGAGCGCAGGGGATCCGGGGGACCGAGGACGACGAATACCCGAACAGACTGTAGAGTAGGTGTATGTGCCGGGGAGCGGGTGCGGGACGTGCGGGGACGGTGACGGGGGAGACTGCGATTGTATGTACATACAACAAATGTAGATTGAGCGATGTGTCTGTGTCCGGGAGCGTCCGTCCGAAACGAGGGCGCGGGATGTAAAACGAGTGTCGCCTCCGCTGCTGCGTTGGGGTGGTATGCTTCCTGGGGAGTTTTGTCTTGGGTTTGGGGCCTCGCGCGGGGCCGAAGACATACATACTGGTACAAGGAGAGGCTCAGCGCCGTGATCGGAGAAGAGGCCGGGGAGCGGGTGGGGAATCGGGCGCGCGCGGCCTATTGAGAAGTGGAGGCGCTAGTTAGGTGGGCGGGGGTCCCGGGGGACGGAGACGATGGATGGATGAGCCAAACAGGACAATGGAGGATGTTTGCAGCGATCTTGGTGGGGCCTCGGCAGCGCGATCCGCCGACGCTCCACTGGGGACGCGTCTCGACCGCGCTCGCCGCCTTCGCACTCTGCCGCGTACGAGCGCGCCCGACGAGGCCGCGCGCACGCAGGCGAGGAGGAGCGGCAGGCGCGATGGGGTGGACTCAGATCGGGGTGGTTTGGATACGGCGTGCGTTGGGCCGCTGAGACGCGAGGCGCCACTGTTTCTCCCAGTCCTGGAGGCAGCGGACGAAGCCCGAGTTGGGCTTGATGCAGGCGCGTTTGCGCTTGACGAGGTCGAAGGCAGAGTCGTAGGTCATGTTGTGAGTATAAATTAGGTAGGCGATGACGACGGCGGCGGAACGCGATATACCCTGGAGGAGAAGAGCCACACACGATGGTCAGACGCGCGGATCGGAATAAGAATGAACGCGTAGGAGCGCACCTGCTGACAGTGTACGAGGACGTTGACGCCCCGCCGTAGATGGTCGTCTATCCAGCGCACAGTGGACTCGAGATGGGGGCGGAGGTCGGCGGAGGAGCTGTCGAGGATATCGAGACGGTAGCACTCGAGCTTGTTGCCTTGCGCGGCGTGCGCCTCGACGGATGGGAGCCATGGCGCATCGAGGACCTGGACGAGGGCCTGTATGTGGTTGGCGGAGAGGAGGGTGGGGTCGAGGATGGCGGAGAAGGAGCCGAGGTAGAGTGCGCCTGTCTTGTGCTGGGGGGACGCGGGGAGGATCTGGTGCATGGGGGTGCACATGGCCTGCATGACCTCTGGGGGCAGGTTGTCGAAGCGAATCATGGCTGGGGCGGTCTGGGGGTATGTGGAGGCTGTGTACAGGCGAAGATGCGCGACGGATTCGGGGAGTGGAGGACGAGGGACGACAGAGCGACGAGATTTATAGACGAGGTGCACTCTTCCGCATCGGGCAGGGACCTCAATGAATGGCCACGTGCGGGTGCCTAGCCGGCTCCGCCAAGGATTTCCATACTTGGACGAGCTGGACTGGGCCGGTGCCTGTCCGCCGTCCCGCTCAGATCGGATCGTCTGTCCTCTTTCCCTCTGCGTGCCAATCCCTCGGGTCTCCTCTCCGTCTTCCGTCTCCGCCATCTCCCTCCGACTCGTCCCCGCCACCCATCCGACGTCCCCGCTCTCCTCATCCTGCCCAGCGCACCCCATCGCCGCACAGACGCTGTATATCCGACGTCTCTCTCAGGTCTCGCCCCTCTCGAGGACGCGGCGGCCTCCTCGACAGGCCACGTCGCTCTCACACTCTGCCGGCGGTACAACCTCGATCGCCTTTCTGCCTGTGCTTGACATGCTCGACACCGTCCTGCGCGCTCGCCGTCATCGTCTCTGGCGATCGCGGATCCAAGTCGCCCCGCCTCACGCTCATATGCGGTATACCCTCGCTGCGTGCCGACGGTTCGGATTATCGAGGTGCGCCCAGGCCAGCTGCCACTAGTCGTCTCTCGATGTTCGCATGCATACAGCTCTGGCGCTCCTCGCGAGCGCACCATAGCTATGTGAGGTATGTCCGCTTAGACATCGTGCTCGAGCACTCCTGTCTCTGGATGCCTATACGTTGATCTCCAGAGATCCGCCTCGGTATCTATGGTATCGCGTTCAGTGGCGACCTAGATGCCCAGCCTGGACCGTTTTGTGGCACCGTGTGCGAGGCCTCCAGACCCGATCGCGTGTTGCTCATCTGCATCCGCGCCGGTTCATCCTCGTTCCGACAGTACAATGAGCGCCTATGGGATAGCGACAGTCTATGCGCATGTCAAAAGTACGACTGCGTCAGCTGCTTGGCATGTTTAGCCAGTGGGCTCGACATGAATATACGTAGGGCGAAACGGTCGAAACATAAAGTTGAGCTGTTGCTCGAGTCTGCAGCTCCAGCGCCTTTCCGAGTACAACGCTCCACGCGTTTTGAGACCTGTTTTCGCGAACCTTCGCGAAGACTATGCAGAATGTATTGCACAGTCAAGTTATGTATGGAATTACCGCTTCTCCTATTGCGTGTTCTCGTGCCTCTGACGTGAATGACATAGGTCCAATACATCACCGTTCTCTTCCTCAAGTATGAGAGGCTAAGTCGCACGAATTTCTTTGGCTGCATCACGATCAACGGGGCTACTATCTTCATGGTCACTCCCGGTTGTCCCTTGCGCTCGCACTACATGCTACTTTTGGGCGTGAAGTCTCAGAAAACCCGTTCAGCGTCGGGTACGACTATATCCCACCATCCCGTATGTGCGTAGTAGGACCGCTGCGCCCCCTCTGAATGCTGCAGCGCGACCGCCTCGATCCACTTCTCTAGCCTCATGCGTAGCGCTAGGTGTTTTTGCTGGCGGAAACATTGCGCCCTCGTCACGCTCTACTTGTCCGCCGACGCGGAGGAAACGCTCGTCTGGCTCGTGCGCTCTTGGTCCAATGTGGTTACGCGAGGCCTGGACGATTTCGTCTTTGCCGATCTCAACCTGCGGCACACGAAATTGGACCATGGATCTTGGGACAATTGCGGTGTGCCGCCTGGAGACGCATCGTATTCGAACCTCTTGATACTTTCGCTTATTTCAGCATGTAGTACGGCTCGCCCAAGGACCCATGGCCCCTTCCCGAAACTTACGCCGACATTTCTATGCATACAAACGCCAATATCACTTCGTTAGTATGATCGCTCGCTTCGCTCATGCATGCTTCGCCTAACCGTTAACCTCCGTCGTTCACTCGTAGATAACCAGACCATACTTATTGGCAATCTAGTCAATGAAGTTCTACTGCTGGCGCAGGTTCCGCACCGAGGGTACGGCATCGGTTCGAGCTCCCGAAGCAGATTGAGGGCGGCACGATCTGCACGCCAGATGACCCCGCCGCGTAACCCTTCCGAGGCCTCGCTTTCAAGTGCACCGTGTTAGATTTGCGAATGTTCAGGTCAGTCACTACCAACACGACGGTTACACATCAATTCCTGTCTCGTATTCTATCAAAGTTACAGAACACCCATAGACTAGGAGGCCCATATCCACCCTCGACATGACCGTTCCAGAGCATCATGGAGACTTCTCTCTGTCATCCTCCTCAAAACGGAATCGAAGCTGAAAAGAATGCCTTTCTGATAGTCGGTCTAGTCTGAAAATTTCAGGTAGATCGCCGCCTATCTCAGGTAGTACGAACCACTTGTCGAGGAATGTTTTTCTTCGCCCGCCTTCTGTCGTATGTGACCTTATGAGTACAGCCCGGTCTTTGAGTGTCTCCTTGGAGACTATGTTTCCTTTGGATGTCCCCGTCAAACTGACCGGCGAAGGTGAACCTGGGCTGGCAGTGGGTAGGGCCCTTGTGTCTCGAACAGCGTAAGGGGCCACCATTTCGCGGAGGTACACAATCCAGCACTCGTCTGAAGTGGATGACGGTAGTTCCTCCTAGTGTTCACCACGGGTAAACCCCCGGGTACTGCTAGTGCACCCGTACCCGTACCCGCGGCGGGGACGACCCGTGAACCCTCGGGTTCTGGAGGGTACGGGTATAGACGCCGGGTACCGGGGGTACTACGGGTCCTATACCCGCGACGGGTTACCCCCGGGTCAATGCAGGTTCTCCTAAGTCACACAGGCACATATGGGGCAGCGGCGGGCGCAAAGACATTCATACATTGTACAGGGCGATGCTAATGTACTAGTCACTACCGTAACCAGACCCGCTAACCGTCTCCAGCGATGGCACATCACTAAGACATCCATTGTCCTCAGTGGCATCGGGGACAACTTCGGTGGTGTCACGCGCGTTGACGTCGTTGGGCAGGGCGGAGGACGCGTGCATCTCGGTCGCGTGAGCGGTGTGAAGTGTCCTCCACGCTCTAGACTCCTGGGATCTAGTCATGAGTGAACAAGATGCGCACCACTGTAGAGCAAGATGTCACATACCTTGTGCTCCTGGCGAGCCCAGTCCATCACGACGGCGAGGTGGACCTCATCCGTCAGTCCCTCCAGCCGCGCGTACTCCTCCAGCTTGTTGATGAAACGCGCCCAATCGGACTCGTGCTCCGCTGACGCACTTTGAGTGCTGAAGTGGATGAGCGTGCGCGCGAGACGGCGCATGACGTCGCGCTGCTTGTCGGTGAGTCCGGGCGGGATGATGCCGGCACCGGCGGGGTCGTCCAAGAGCTCCAGCCACCCGCGCCAACGGTCGCGCGATCCCATGAGATCCTCGTAGACGTGGGGGATCGTGAACTGCAAGGAAGCGCTGATCAGTAAGTGCCAGGGGTGCAGGATCAATAACTTGATACATACATTGACCTGGGTGTTGGCATCCTCGAGACGTGCCATGACCGCCGTGAAGGGGCCGTACGCGGGGCTCGTCCAGGAGTCTATGAGTAGCTCGAGGGTCGGCTTGTTGGGGTCCTCGGCCGGCGTCGCTGTCTCAGCACCTGGCGGCGCAGCTTCGACGCCGTGTGCGAGTGGTGCAACAGGAGGAGGGATGTTGTTCATGGGCGGGCGGGTGGCGAGATGGGGCAGAGGCAGGCGGCGTACGAGCGCATATGTGGGCACATATATATAGTGGCTGGCTAGCTGGAAGAGCGATGTAGCGGTGGCCGACCCGCGCAAGGAGATACAACGTGGCGTACCTCACACGATGTGGCAGAAGAGATGTACCGGGTGTAGACGGGCGTGCATGGGCCCTTGTGAGATGGTGGACCTAACGCGAGGCTTTCCTGTACACGGAAAGATCAGTATATTGCTGTAAATGGTTAGCACATAGCCCACACGACATCGACTTGGGGAAACACGAGTATGATAACGG
>MNAD01000518.1:0-26379 GCA_001895945.1 Trametes pubescens | reverse complement strand
TGAGATGGCATTTAATAGACTACAATCTACAGAGCCCCGAGCTACGAGCCGCTTCCCGATACATCCCGCCCGCACCCTCCCGATCCCCTCCGTTTCCCAAACCCGCCAGCGCACCCGTCCGCCCGCCAGCGAACCCGCCGGGGCCCCCCCCCCAGCGCGCGCGTCCTGCCCGCCCGCCAGAGTCAGCACGTACCTTCAAGTGCTCCTGCACACGAGACTGGTGCCGGGACCGCGTGGCTGCGAGCATGCGCGAGCAAGTGCGCGATGTATCTAAAGCCAGTAACAATAACTCGTCAGTAGGTCAGTAGGTCAGTAATGATTAGTATATGTGGGTCAGTAGGTCAGTATGTCAGTGGGTTAGTAAGTTAGCAAGTCAGTGGAGAGGGCGAAGAAAGGCTGCAAGCTCGAACTCGGAGGGGAGGAGATGCCAGCGCAGAGACGGTGTGCGGCCATGGGCGGAGGAAGCAAGAGGGATATGCGCAGCGCGCGAAGGGGCGAGCGACTCCGAACTCTGGAGTTTGCGAAGTCTAAAAATCTGGATGACGCCATCGCAGAAAGTTGTTGGGCGCACGTATTTTTATCGCAAGAGCGGAGCGGCCCAGTGAAAAAGTTGACATGCATGTGCTCAGATTGACACGACACCAGTCGAAAAAGATGATCGCCCCGACGAAACGAGACGAAACTGCAGGGAAAAGCGCCCGCAACGGGCAACGAATAGATATGAATATGATTTAATAGCTCGCACTAGAGGGCAATCGACGACAATATACCGCAATATTGTCGATTCTCACTGGGCGTCATGGCTTGATCCGTCACTCCATACCGAATTGGCTCCTTCGCCAACCCCAACGACGTATCTACCGGCCATGTCCTGCCAGTGCTACGACGACGACACCAATCCCGCCCGCTTCACGTTCGCTGGGGTCACTATTCCGCACCCCGTCTTCAGCAGTGCCTCCATAGAGCTCACGCCTACGATGGCGGCGGCGCCCCCGCCGTTTGCGAAACCGGTGCTGACGGAGTGGGTGTGTTCGCGCATTCCATCTGAGTCGGTGACGCTTGGCCACGCACTCGGGTGACCGCGTCCGTATTCTCGTTTCGCTGCTTCTGTTGCCACCTCCCTTCATACATGTTATTCCCCAGTCCCGGTCCCCTTCCCGTTCCTCTCGCGGTCCATCGCTGTCGCACTGCTCTCCCCTGTCGCACTGCTCTCCCCTGTCGCACTGCTCTCCCCTGTCGCACTGCTCTCCCCTGTCCCCGAACCATGCCCGCCTCCTCACATCTCTCCTCTCAAATAGCTCCCATCTCATTTGCATTGTGCTTAGTCTCGCCTGTCCCGTCCGTTTCGCCCCGGCATTCTCTGGATTGGTGGCGGGTGCGGATGCTAGTGCCGTAGCAGTATGTTTACTTTTTGGGCCCAGAATCTTGTATGGTATCGCGGGGATCGTATAATTCACGTCCGGAGGACCCTGTCTATTTCTGCTCATCACCTCAGGCTGTGAATAGATTATTTTGAGGGTGACGTCTTCGCTCATCTTCGGGGTGGAACGCGGGGGTTTTATCTTCATTTTTTATGGTGGGGAGTAGACGGGGACCGCGATGACCGCGTACGTACCTCTCACATCAGCGTCGAGCGAACCGCTGACTAGACCGTACTGCCCCCAGATGAGATAGTCGATCGGTACCCGTAACCCTAGGACCCATGGCAGCGTACGGCCAACACAACCAAGGAAGAAGACGGGCGACATAGACATATGCCCAACGGCGACTATCCATTCTCAGGTGGATGCATCCGGTACAGGCGTGTACGGTTCTAGTACACCCTTGCGGAGGTAGGCACCATTCTTGTTGTCCTTGTTGTTTTTGTCTATCGTGTGAGCGTCGCACGCGGCGTGTCGTCGCGCTGTGGGTTGGTTTCGATGCTTCGTGGTCGCTGCGTATCTTCCTGAAGAGCCCCAAGAACACAGGCCCTGGTACTCCGCTGGCTTCGCAGGCTGTGCTTCCTTCCGTTGAATCTGCGAGCCCGTTGATGCTATATAGGGCCCGAAGGTTCTATACTCGGATTGTCTACTCCTCGCTCCCCATGGCTACGCTTTGCGATAGTTCGCCGCATCTCCGTGAATGTCCATCTCTACACGAGGCTCGAAATGAGTATATGGTGGAGGCATGCCTCGATCTCCGTGTCTCGCATTCGTCGGGTTCGCGGTCGTTAGATACTCACCCTGTTGTTCTGCGGGGCGCTGCATGGGAGTTTGGAGGTCATCTCCAGCCCTGGGAGGCTGGGGACTGAGCGGTAAAGTGCTTCTTGCACTATCGTGTCCACATCTGGATAGGTGGATCCCACCACGCCCAGGGTGCGATAGCAGTCACTTGTTCGGAAGGGCACCGCATACTCCTCGCTGACACGCACCGCTCTTGTTATCCACCAGCATCAGCTTCCGACTGACGATACGGCGAAAGATCGATGCGCCCATCCAGACGGTCACTTTATTGTTCCATGTTCTCGGCGGAGGACATGTGTTCCTACGTGCTTCTGCAGCTGTCTGCCTCTTGTGCGACTTCTTCACTGGTCGGGACAACACTTCCGATCGATAATATTTGAAGTCCGTCCCCCAGGTGCAGTATATAAGGGGGCGCGGTCACCGTACACTCTTGTTAGTTTGACCTTTCAAACCGTCATGGCTGACTCCACTCCTCCCTCCAACAATAAGACTGCCAAACCGTCAGGCGGCAGTCCCGCGTTACAGGACCCCACCGACAGCATCAACGGAGCAGGGGGGTGCGTTATTCTCCTCCTACCCCCGTTCCACGCAAGCAGCATTCAGCGTGTATGTCGCATGGTCTACAAATATTTGTCGTCGGCCCGTGTCGCTGACGAGCATCTATCTAGCGCGCAGCCGACGTCATGCGCAGAAGATTGCAGTGGTCCGAGGGCTCTCCTCCCGGAATATACTGGAATGGGGATGACAACCCATACCAACCGTTCTTGTTGAAGGATATTCAAGAGGATGACGCACGAGACAACATCGCGGGCTCTTCTGGACTTCAAGCTACTGCGGTCACCAGCATCGTCACGCCAGGCTTCGAGTCGACCTCGGATGATTCTTCAGACTCTGGGTCATCAGCGCCTAGCCCACTCACACCGACATCGTCCAACGTAAGAACCCCTCTCCCATCCCCTCCATACCACACATTTCTGATATTCGACAACCACAACAGTCATCCACTGCGCCTCCTGATACCCCAGTCAAGACGTCAAGGTTCTCTGGTACAACCAGACGTCGTGGTACCGGTGCATCTCAGGATGACTCGGAAGATGAGGTGCAAGGCCAGCTGATCGAGCTTGGCGCAGAGAATATACACCTGGTGAGAAGTACGTCCATTGTTTTCCCAGTTCCGATTGATGCAAGCTGACGCCATATGTGATGTCAGGACAATTTTACATGCTGGAGCTGGTATGTGTACGGTTTCCGAGAGTGTACGCGGTTTGACTCACATCAATATACATTAACTTTACGGTATAAGACGATCCTACAGCATGAAAGCGACGGAAAATGCAAGGATACCGTGCTCAAGCTGAATATCGACACTGGTAAGTCACCATATCTCCTTCCCGCTATCACGGCTGCTCACTGCCGCTGTTGTCCGACAGGATCGAACGACACGTGAGGCTCGCACATCACTACATAATATGTTTCAATATGTTCCCTGATTTCTTTTTTAACATGCTCGCACCAGCTGGATCCTAGGCGATGGCCACTGTCAGGTACAAGTTCTCGAAACCCGTCCAAAATCCGGTCCCCCAAGCAAGATTCGTCTGCGCAAATGGCCGCTGAACAATCAGCCGCCGGCGCACGCTACTCTGAAGCCTAACCCCTTTGCGCGCCACCCCGGAGATCGTGGCGAAATCATACTTGAAGAGCCAGGTCTACCCCCGAGTATTGCTTACAGCGACAAGTCTTTGGTCTGTGAGTTAACTCGACCCTGTCAATTCATTCTCTCGGTCTGAGCTAATGATGAAAAGTGGTCGAACAGCTGGCTGAGCCGCTCACATTCAAGGTGAACAACTTTTATAACTGGAATCCATCTCGGCGGCGAAATGCACCCCATACCTTTGGCTATCGGTTTGCGGTCGCGTTCGCCGTAAACGACGAGATTATGCGCGATCCGGCTGAAGGAATAGTAGGGCTTGGGCCACTGCGGTACGATCAAACGGTTGCCACTATATGAATTTTCTATTTGTCTGATGTTCCGCATCCACCACATCCGACAGCGTGTTTTTAAGCCTGCCACGGCTGAGAAGGTCAGCCAAATTTCGCTTCGAATGGGGCCCGAGCACCGCTAAGATTTCCCCGTTGCAGGACTTCTCGAGCGTGTTGACAGAGCAATGCATGCCATTGAAGGGTGAAACTGAGGATGACACTGTCAGTCATTTCCAATGCTTCCGCTACCTGTAGCGCTACCTGACGACAATCATAATTCCAGTACAACGGCGGCCATGTCCACTGTTTTGCATTGCGCCCGGCGTGGGTTGACAGAAAGTGCGGCAATGTCTTTGTAACACGTGAGACCCATGATCATAACGCTGTGGTCTCTGCAGCATCGATCCCAGCTGGTGGTCGATCAACAAGATCCCCGGCGACGACATAGACTTCTCGAAGAAGATCCCAGTCCGAGAACGGCCGTCCCACCGGAAGGATCGCTCTAGTATCCGGGACTGGGCCGTTGACATGCTGTTGATGGCGTTCCACCAAATTGTTTGGCAACCCGACGATGCAGGTATCATGCAGCGGCATCGTGTGCTGCTGGGTCGGGTGGACTTCACCGAGCGTGAAGACGGCGAATTGGAAACCGGGGTAACCGGCACCCTCTTTATTCTCGACACCGGTGAGCACCCTGCAGTTGACCTCGAGTTAGGTACATATAGACTCGGACCTCTGACGTTTACTTGACTAGGTGCGAGCACGACCGACTTGCCCCCTGCAGCTTTTGAGCACATACGGACGAATATCTTCGCCTCTGTGGATGTCGGTTCAACTCGACTCCCGAAGTTCTTGTTGAGGATACCCCCAGCTTATTGCAGCGATGATTCGGTTGTGGTCGACTTCGTATTCCGGGGGGAGAATGACGCTCCGGTGACAGTCACCGGACCCGGAATGCCATTCCTATGCCAAAGCTCGGACGGCGAAGGCTTACTATTCTCTTATGACGACTCGGATGGGTATGTCCTTGGTGTCGTAAGTCTTTACCTTTGTCACCATAAAATGCCTTAATCCTGTTCTTCTAGAACTTTTTCCATACGATGTTTGTGGCAATGCACAGGCCAGGAAACTCCGTCCTTCATGGGCCGTACGTTAGGTTGGCGCCTCAATGGCCTCACGAGAGGTACCGTCTTCGGCTGCCCCCAAAGGAGGATGACCAGAACAGGGACGGCAAGGATAAGCAGATGGAGGCGGCGGAGGGGGCCGAACCGATGGAGGTAGAGGGGGAGCCGATGGAGGTGGTGGAGAGGGAGTCACAATAGAGGCTCGAATTGTTGCGCAAACACCTTGTCCCGTCAGCATACTATCTGAGTTGTCTGTCTCCGCAATCAAATCGCATCCACGACGTAACATGACAGGTGGGTAACACAGGAACATATACAAGGCTCTCATAAACAAGCTGCCCATCGAGCGTGTTTGATGCTGTAGTGCGAAAATCTGTCTCGAACCGATAACATACACTCCGTCTAACCCTCCCCACATGCTAACGTCTTCGACGTCTGAGTAGGGGACTACCTGCCTCAAAGGTGCTAGGAATCATGAGCCCCATGGAATAGCCACATCACATACATGAGCAGATGACGTACCAGTACCCATCGATGCGCTCATACTGCGGTGCATGTTCGAGTCGAAATGTTTCACTGCTTGTACAGTTGCGAACGATACGATACGGCTTCCACTCGATGAACCTTTCTTGTATGATCATCGGACATATGAATCGGACGGTGGGGCTGAGAGGCCGCGCAAGTGCGGTAAGCGCCTCTTCGTACGTTGCCGTGCCGTCCACGTCTTCTTTCAGGTCAAGGTCGACTCGAAGTAGACGTAGCTTTGTTAAGGGTGCGAGAGCGTCCCCGAGGGCAGCCTGTTATGCGTGTCATCAGCGCATGCAGCCACAAGAAGCGGACGTGTTTACCCAAGAAGCCACATCCTGCGCTGTATCTGTGCAATAGCGAAGAATCTGGAGAAACGCCAGTGACGGAAACGCAGCTGCGATGTAGCGCAGGAGCCCGATATCTTCCGAGGATGCAGCGAGCTCAACCTCGAGGTGCCGGAGGCGAACAAGCGATACGCCGCATCGGCGC
The DNA here is from genome assembly GCA_001895945.1 of Trametes pubescens. Taxonomy (NCBI): domain Eukaryota; kingdom Fungi; phylum Basidiomycota; class Agaricomycetes; order Polyporales; family Polyporaceae; genus Trametes; species Trametes pubescens. The sequence goes on along the minus strand of MNAD01000518.1, from coordinate 20,036 downwards.
AGGACACGGAGCATCTCGGCGGACGTCAGCGGAGACGATCCCCAACGATTCATCTTCATAGCCATAGACTCCTGAGTTTCTGGGCCGTCTGGAACATAGTATCGAGGGTAACATCGGATTGTGAGCTCCTGGAGGCTGTCCGGCACGTTCGCGTACAGTTCGTCGTCCGGGTGCGGGTTCGAAACCGCCAGGACCTCCAGGTTCGGCCACGGACATCCACCCGTCCAACCAGGAGGGAACATGCACTGTGGCCCCGCTTCGGAAGAGTAGGCAAGCTCGAGCTTAAGGACACGCAGGTTTGGCATCCGCGTCAAGTGCTCAAGCATGAAGGCACGGGCGGAGCGTCGCGGCCCCCCGCGCAGGACAAGCTCACGTAGACATGGCCAGTCCTTCCTCCGGAACGCTCTCAGCGGCGCGGTCTCAATCGGCATCTCCACGACCTCGATAGTGCGATGTATCTGCTTGAATAGGTAGAAGAGCAGATCCGCCTCCTCCGGAGTCTGTGAGTACCAGGTGCCGCTTCGGAGAGGTCTGCGGAAGGATGTCAGAGAGGCGACAGGACCAGTGAGTCGAAGATGTTTTGGAACACTGCAGTCGTCTTCCAAAGGGAGGCATATCGATGATCCGAACTGGACAGAACGGACTTGTGGCGTAGAGAAGATGGCATCGAGGACCCAGAACGGCAAGCCTGCGCCTGAACTAGTGTCTACGACGACACTGCGCAGTCGTTTCATTTCGCGCAAGGCATCCAGGAGGAATTGGTGGTTCGGGTTTTGGTGAAAGGCACGACGGGATAGGGATTTATACGCTTTGTGCGCATCGCGCTCAGAGTCGGAGTCGTAGTCGTGATCGTGGAGGAACCTCAGAGTCCTATATTCTGGTCAGCGGATGGAAGCAGAGTGTCGTGGGGGCATATGCACCGAACATGTGGCCTGAGGTTGTCGAAAATGAAGGACTTCGGGGTGATAACACTTGGCCGGAGACGAACCCGCACAAAGAGAACGGGCATAGACAGTTGGCGGATCCAGCGACAAGTGGCAGAGAGTGCACGTAGACAGTGCTGAGTACGGACAAGCTCGAATATGAGAAGCAGAACATCGAGATTGAGCGACAGCAGACCCTTGGACGTCAACATCGTGGCGGTAGGTGGTAGAGACATGAGCGAGCGCTGAGCGCCCAACCCCACTGGTGAGAATCGCCGCTCGTGTGTGTTGGTTCGAAAATGGGATAGACCTTCGCCTCCAGCTGTGACATACTGAACCATTCTTCCATATGTAAGGCAACTAATACACAAAAGGCTCGGCGAGTGCGCGTTGGTAGTACAATTCTAACAGCGATATATTGATAGCGAGAGGAGCCATGGACACGACAGAGGATGCAGAACGGGCGACCAATTAGGACTTATGGAAGGCTACGAGCGGTGAGAGGGAAGGGATGAGAAGGACTTTTGTTCCCCACCGGTCTACTGGTAAATGAAGTTGTACCTGTGAAACCCGTGTAAGCATGTATGCGCGTAAGCAGTGCCGAATCTCCAGTACACACCGAGAGAGGAGATGAGGGATGGCAGATAGTTGAGGCCCGTATCTGTGTGAACGGTCAGGCACGAGGAGACGGCGCATATAGGCGCATATACCCACCTTGCCGCGTTGTCATAGAGCTCGAACAGGGGGATCGCAAGGAGCTTCATGTTCTTCGGTACGGCCAGAACCTCTGAAACACGCCATAATACCTCAGGTCACATAGGTCCGTCCGCAGGAAAGGGGGACGAGGACGTACTGCGTTCGGGCATTTGCACCAGGAAGAGCTTCTTGCACTCTTTTGGCTTCGTAATATGCGCGGGAATGAAGGGGTACTGCACCACGCATTTAGCACTCTCATCCGTCTACCACGCGTCCTGCCCGCACGGCCGAGAGGAACGCAAACACGCACCATGAACGTTTCGAAGTTCGGGCGCCACCACTGCGCGAGGCAATCTCCAATCTCCCATTCGTTGTCCACGCCGTGCGACGCGTTGAACTGCTTCGAGTCCGTGGGTGGCGCAAGACGGTCGTCCAGGCGCTTCTTCAGGCCTTCAATTTCGTCCTCGCCCGGTTTGAGGTAGTCCCCGGGCCTGCATGGGATTCAGTCGGCACATTCTCACGTGGTGCAGGAAGACGGGGAACGTTGGCGAAGAGTGCAGTGCGGGAAGACGACGTACAATTTGAAGAATGCGTTGGCAATCTGGAGCATGAGGATGTGGGGGTGCCCGTGGTCGTGCACAACCAGGATTCCTTCGACCGTCCGCCGCATACCGAAGTCCTCATAGTTGTTCTGCAGGCGCTGCAGGCGTGCAGACACAGATGGGTCTTCTTCGGGTTGCGCCTCCTTCGTGCTAATGAACACAAACGCGTCAACGGGCCATTCGGGCGTGATGGACCCATACGCACCTAAACGTGAAGTTCGAGAGCGGGTATCTATAGCATGCGAATGAGTAACACATCTATGTCATTAAGTATCAATGTACGTACAATGCGATCGTGTTAGACATGGTTGGAGGAGATTAAACGAGCGCGTCGTCGAGAAGGACGATGAGCTCGCCTTCGGGCGCGTCGAGTTTGCCTGTGACTATTTCGTAACACCAATGTGACCGTACCTGTCACATCGCCATATATGTAACGTTTTGGCCCTGGTTCCAGCGCCGACCTCCATCTCGTCCTGCTGCTTGCTCCTTAGGATTTTGGGACTTCCTGCAGCTGCTTCATTCGTGATTATACACTGTGCTGCCTCTGCGAGGATGCTATCACTGTCATCTGGACCTGCACATGATTCTGTTCAGCGACTTGCTGCGATGGCCTCTTTCCAAGTACGCGGTCTGATAGCGGTGGGAACAGCTAGCTTGTCTCATGACCGCGCGGCGGAACGCTTGCACGGGAACCTGGAAAAACCCCTTGTGCCGAGTCTATGAGAGGATGAAAAGGGAAGGCTCTCTAGACTTAGCCATTATTCCCACTCTACTCTGGTGGTACGCCATCTCGTCGCCCTCCATCGTCTACACAAGCCCCCCGTTCTAGCTGCCGAGTATGGAGGTTGTCGCTTCTCTCAAAGACACCGAGATCCCTCTCATAATCCAACCCAGTAAGTGCAAATCCTTCGATCATCGTCCCACCGACTTGACGTCTAAATCACCGTTCCCTGCGTTTCTCCGTAGCCGTCGGCGCCTTCATACCTATCCTAGAGTCTCACAGAGCCGAGATCGAAGGTATACCCCGCAAGACATTCCGCTATGGCGATACGGAGAGGCACAACGTAAGTCACGGTCTTCCACCGACAGCCGATGGCCCGTTTCATCTCCCAATGCAGCTGGACGTATACTATCCTTCTGCGGAAGCATCGTCAGGCGGTTCTGTTCCTATCCTCTTCTTCATCTACGGCGGAGGCTTCGACTCGGGCACTCGCCAGTTCCCTCCGCCGCTCGACCTCGGGTACACGAACGTCGGCGCATTCTTCGCCAAACGCGGGTATGCCACCTCCCTCCCCACCTCACTCACCCGCGCAAGTACTCACCACCCTCGCTCAGCTTCCTCACCGTGATTCCAGACTACCGTCTCGTCCCGGACGTCAAGTTCCCCGGGCAGGCCGAGGACGTCCGCGACGCGATCGCCTGGTTCCTCGCCAACACCGCCCCCGTCGCCGCCGCCGTGCCCTCTGCCGCGCTCGCGCTGTCGAACCCGAGCATCTTCCTCATGGGCCACTCCGCGGGCGCGCACATCATCACCTCGCTTTTCTTCCTCCCGTCCGTGCTCCCGCTCGCCTCGCCCGTGCGCGCCGCGACGCGCGGCCTCATCCCGCAGGGCGGCGTGTTCCGCTTCGACTGGGAGAAGCTGATCACGCGCCCGGGCGTGCTCGAGGACCTGTATGGCTCGAAGGAGACAGCACTCGAGCTCATGCCGATCGCGCTCGTGGAGAAGGCGGACGAGGCGCTCATCGCGTCGCTCCCGGATGTATTTGTGCTGGTGAGCGAGCGCGACCCCGAGCGCCTCAAGGATCAGACCGGCGAGCTCGTGAAGACCCTGAGCACCCGCTCGGGGAAGAGCGTGAAGTACGACGCTATGAAGGGCCATAACCACATCAGCCCGCACTGGGCGTTGTTCAGCGGCGAGGGCGAAGAGTGGGCTGTGCAGGTTGCAGAGTGGATGAAGTCCAAGGTGTGATCCACCGCTAGGGCGGCATGTGTTGGAGAATTATGAGACAGGTATCATTCTGTGCTGTATCAGTAGGCGAGATTACCAAGTACGTGCTTGGAATGTACAAACATATGTCATATGTCAAGGAAACACAACTACGAGTACTTAGAGATAACACCACAGTAAGGGGGGGATTATAACGCGCACATATCGATCAAATTCAGAATGGTGCCCTCTCGGAGGGTCTTTAGTCGCGAATGCCCGCCGCCGCCCATTCGCCTGCGACCGCTACAGGCACCTCCTCCCTTTGGAACTCTCTCAAGACTTGCTGGAACCTCAGCGTCCACCAGCCACGCTCCTCCCGCTCCCCGCGCGCCCTGTCCTCCTTTTCCCCGTGTTCTCCCGGTGCTCCGCCCTGCCCTGCTGTATCGAATTGCATAGATGGACTCTTCGGGAGCGGCAGCCCCGCGGACAAGATGCCGACAAGTGACTGGCGTGTGTCGAGCTCGAGGTCGTCCGTGACCACTGTAGGCAGCGCTGGGTAGGACAGCCCGCGCACCGTGTGGTGGTAACATTTTCGCAGTGCCTTGATAAGATCGTCAGGTTTGGACGTGGGGTCCAGCGAATGCGGAAGGGCGAGTGTGATATCGACCGGAGAGGTGTTCTCAACTGTGATGCCGGTGTCAAGCTGGTCTGGTGGGACGGGGATCAGGCTCAATCGGACGGAGCGTTCTGTGAAAAAAACATGTATCAGCGATGTTATTCAGAGACAACCTCTCTGCACATACCTCCGTTATCCGTCACCCCGATGATCCTGGAGATTCCAATGCCATCAACGAGACGCGATCGCTGCTCCTGGTCCCCGTCCTGAGCCCTGGCGTTGTCACCAATGGCATTCGGCACAGCTAAAACGACAAGGTCGGAGAAGACCATGACGTTTAACGGCACATCTTCGGCCGGAGGAAGTAGAGGGGTGCCTTGGGTTGCGCGCGCAACTTGGGGAGACCTCGCGTGTCCCTTTGAGCTGGCTCGTCCCGGCGGGCGTGTTCCAGGGAATTGGTCCGAACGTGGAGTCGCTAGAAGCGACGCGCTTGATGCTGTCGATGTGGTGTCGAAGGTTTGGACAGAGAGCGCGGACGACGCGGAAGAGCCGAACGAGCCCACACGCGACCGCCGTGCAGTCCAATCCCGTATCGCTGTAGCCAGCTTCACGGACGTCCGCTCTCCGCGGGCCGGGCTCCTACCAAGGGCACCTTGGTTCGAACGAGGGGAGAGAGCCTCGTTTGCCGTCGTCGGAGCACCGGTCGAGTACTGTGCGTTCCCCTCGTTTGACCCTTCCGCCTGAACCAGCATGCCGAACCAGAGCAATCGGCGGGAGCGCCTAGCGAGCGCTTGAGAAACTGGCAATCCGTCGATGCGCGAGGAGAGGTCTTTGACGAAGTCGTACTCCTCTTCGCGAGCTTTGACTTCTTCCATCACCCGTATCGCAGTGCGAGTTGAGTACAACAGAGACGTCGTCGCAAGGTGATCTGGGTGTCCTCGTAGCGTCAGCTCGTGAAGATGCTATGCGAGAAGGGGTTACATCAGTCTGGTTCGTGATCATAATTTGCGAACGGCGTACCTGAAACACGTCGAGGTAGCTCCTCAGCCTCGCGTAGGGCTCGTTGAACAACTTTTGGAGCGGCCACTCGTCCTCCGCTCTCTCCCTCTCCGCCATCCTCAGATACTCGCCGAACTCCCCTCCGTCTTGTTCCGCGTGCCATTGAACCACCTCCTTCAAGCCTTCGTATTTCGCTAGATACGGCATGTACGTCTCCAGACGCGGAACAAAGCCCTTAAGCGTGCCCGCGACACGCTGCACGATAGACCCAGTCTGCCAGATCGCAGCCACCGTAGAGAGAGAGCGCGCGATCGCAGCGTGCAAGTTCACGATGTCCTCGATCCAGTCGAAGAGTCGCGCAATCTCGGCTGGGAGCCCAGGAAGCCATTCGCGGGACTCCCGTGAGCGCAAGGGAAGTAGCACCGTACGAACGACGCGCCGAGCTGACCTGACGAAAGCGTTCTCCGACGTGCAAAAAGCGTAGATCAGTTCCTGACGATCCATTTCCTCGAGACCATAGTGCCGACTGAGAGAGTGATAGATGTCGACTGAGAGGGTGGACTTCCACGAACTGGACGGCTCGTGTACCAAGACCTGGGGCGGAGATGGCGGGGACTCCTCGGGTTCGGGTTCGGAGACAGGGCTAGTATTCTCTTCGTACTCAGACGGTGGGCTAGACGCAGAAGAGACAGAGACCGTGTCAGGAGAGGGTCGCCTAGTGTGTCGTCTAGGAATCCCAGTGGAAGCAGAGCGTTGCCTAGAGCTATGAGGATCCCAGGAACCGTGGTCTGCAAGAGGCGTTCTATCTTGCTCCTGCTCGTCGTTCTCATAGCGTCGATGTGAGCGGCCCTTTGTTCGCGCGGTCTTGGACTCCAGAGCATCGAAGAGAGCTGCAGCACCCTTGCTAAGTTCCCTGCTGATCCGCACTTGGTCTTGCCAGACAACATCAGCTACAGAGAGGTCGCTATCCGCCCTAGATATCCCAGGTGCCACAGAAGAAGCGCTGCCTAGACGTGAAAGGGGTGGTCGCGAAACCACTTCCGATTCATCAGGGGTGGTATTGCCGCCGTAGGAGAGAGACTCAGGAATGCCGAACCCTAACCGTTCACGAGCGCCAGTGTCCTGTGGCCTGTGCGAGTGCCCGTTAGACATCCTAGGAGACGGAGACAAGAGCCTAGACGACCGAGAGCTAGACTCAGCGGGCTGCTTTTGATGGGAATTCCTCTTCGAGGTGTGTGCGGCGTCCTTTCCGGGGTCCCTCCGAGACGTCGGAGATCGCTCATAGCTAGACTTGGAGCGTGTGTGGGGAGGCTTCCTGGAGGTAGGGAACTCCTCTACTGCTGGCTCGCGGGGACTAGAGGAAGCAAGCAAAGGAGATCTGGAGCGTCTACTGTCTGCAGCCTGCGAAGACGGAGAGGGCGATCTGCGATCTGAGGATGTGCGTTCGTGCACGCCTAACGAGCTCGAAGGCCGCTTCCAAGAGGTTCGGTTCTGTCTTAGGGAGCCCGGAGGCCGGGCGCTCTCTGCAGATCTGTAGTCCTCCGGCCTAGGGGAAGGCCGATAGTCGTCGCCATTCCTAGTGTGAGTCGCATCGTAGCCATCGTGGTCGGAGTACGCCGATTCATCATCGCTTTGGCTCGCCTCGGATTCGTAGAAGGCGTTCCCCTTTCTGTGCAAGAGCTGCCCCCGCGAGAGGGAGCTCGATTCCTCCGATGGCTCATGTCGCAAATCAGCTGACCCGCCGATCGCCAGTCCGCGAATGCTGCCACCATCTTCGCTCCCGCTCTGGACGAGTTCGTTGTCGCCGCCGAGGTCATAAGTACCACCATAGTCTCGATGCAAGCCATCGACGATACCCCGAAGAGCCTCCTGGCGTAGCCGTCCCTCAGAAGGGGCCTGTCGGTGAGGTAACGGAGATCGCCTCTGGAAGCTATCCTGTCGTGGTGGGTCGCCTGCATATATGCTGTCATCATCATCTTCCGCGAGGGCTGGTTCGTCCATGATGAGTGAATGGGTATCTGACTCGTTTTCATATATGCTAGCTTCGTCGTCGTCAATCGGAAAGCGCCCCCGATAGCCGAAGTCTTCGTCTACCTTGAGCCCTAAGCCAACCGCCATTGGGACCCGACTCCGCGGAGGACCAACAGGGATGACGCAAGCATCTCGATGCGCCTGAGACCTTGACGGCTGTCGGCTGGGTGCGCGAGACGTTGTAGCGGCAGAAGGTAAGGGTGTCTGCTTGAGCCACTGCGAGCGACGATTGCGAACTTTCGCCTCATGATCGCTCTCCGATGAACTCGGAACGATCACAGCGTTCGTGACCATCAGTCGGCCAGGGGTGAGAGCGCGCCCCACTTGCCGCTCTAGCTCTGAGCCACTATCATTGGGTACGAGATGATCCCTTCTCGATGACTTCGGTATGGGGAGCGAGCTGTAGATGTGTGGGGAACCGGTGGGTCTCTCGGGCTGTGGGGTCGCGAATACGGAGTATCGGTGAGTGTTCTGAGGTGTGCTCGGGTTGGATTTGGACCTCGCATCCGGCTTTCGCTTTGGCAACGCAGAGGCCATATTTGGTGGGATTGGCTTGAGGGCAGAGGATGGCATACCAGTCGCATTGCGTGAACGATCGTTTCGAGTCCTCTGGGCCAGCCACACCGCAGCGTAAGGATAGTATGGTTACCGAGGAGATATAGACGTACGCCTGTGCCTAACTCCAGTTGTGCCTCCTGAGGAGGAGCACCATGCGTGCGATGGGTTCTCGTGCTTAGTGGCGGAGGTTTGGGAGATGAAATACCGCTTGCGATAGTGTCGGAGACCATCCCGCGGCGCAAGGGAGACTTGAGCGCTGATTTGGGGGTGGGGGATGCCTGGGTTCGCAGCCGTGGAATACTCGTGACGGGGGAGGGTTCCGGAGTGGACCTTGGGATGCGGGTAGAGAAGGCTGAGTGTGTCGATGGCGCTTGGTAGGACTCGGCAGACTCGCTCTGATCTATTGGAGATCTTGGTAGTTGGGTCATCCTGTCCACGGTATCGCGAAGAGACGGAAGCAGGTGGGCCTCGAGGAGGGGAAGGCCTCCAAACTGGCTCTTGCGTTTGTCGCGCAAGTCTTTTTCCTTGTCTCCTTTGCTGTCGGATCTAACCAAGGACGCCGTATAGCGCTTACCGGAGGTCCTACCAATCAGCCGACCGACTGCTCCGAAATGCGAGGATGTGTCCGCGGAGTCGGGGGATGGTGTCTCGTCCAAGGCAGGATATGCTATGTTCGAATGGTCGAGAGCGGGTGAATACTGTTCCAGAGAGGCACGCGTATCTCCAGAAACAGGTAGACCAGCAGCTGCAGCATAGTGGGACGGCGGCAGGAAAGCTGGTGGGCGAGAAAATTGTGGTGTGTGTATTTGCGAATCGGCAGCAGGTGCAGGCGAGCGGGATTTACTTCTCGCATGAGATCGACCGAAGTGCATGAAGACGGAATTGCAGAAGACAGCAGGATCGCTTTGGGGGAGTAGGATGCTCAAGAGGGCAAGTATTGAGTGAGAGTCGAGCCGCTGGCCCGCTGGTGGCCGCTGGTTCGAACTTGCGTGACACTGTCACATCCCAATTTGGCCATGCCACTGCTTTTTCGTTCCTGGAACGGAAAATCAGCGGACCCTTATCGGCAGTCTCCGGTTCTCGCCTTTCCCCGACCGCAGATCTCGAAGTAGATCTGGGTCGGCTAGTGCACTCCTTCAACTTGCGCGGTCACCTCCCTTGAACGTTGAACTCTTACCACCTCCATCATTCCGGGACAGTGTCGCAGGTCAGGGCGTCAAGAGGGCGTCGACGGACACTACTTGCTTCTTTCAAGTCAGGTATGTGCAAGTGCACACCACAAGTTGTCTTACAGCGACCATACTCACCGCGCTATCAAATTCATTTGTCCGATCGCGACCCCACAGCGTCAAGGTCTCTTATCTGGCGGGATAATTTCTCAACCACATCTCCGGGCCTTGGAGGTCGGGGAACTCCGACAGCCTCTCGTCTTCGTCTCTCGTCGTCCTCGAACTATCGAACGGCAACCAATGCTTTGCACATACACACTCTAATGTCGCGCAATTCTCCCACTGAGCTTCCTGGCCCAGCCTCTACTACGCCTTCCGTGATGTCGGCCAACCTCGATGACGCTAGTTCGCCTGGAACGCGCGACATCGACGCGTTTCTGCGCACGCAAGGTGGCTCACCGATTGCGCGCGCTGGGTCAGTGCGGTTCGTTTGACGTCTCCAGTTTCGCCCCACGCTCACCAGGCTTATAGGCTACTCCAACCTCGAAGCTTTGTCTCCTCGAGCTCGAGGTCCTCTAGGCCTCGACATGTTCCCCCCGCAGCGCATACGCAATATACCATACGGGACAGCACCATGGAGATATCGAGCATACCTCTCAAGACGCCCTCCCAGTTCTCTGCACACTCACAGGAGGCGTTCATATTCCCCGACGTGGGCGCCTCTCCAAACGAGGAGGACGAAGACGTGCTCACCCCCGCGTCTCTCACTTCCGAGCTGTCGTTCAAGCCTGCGGAAGACGTCACCGACCTTGAGGCCTCCACTTCCACGCTTTCAACGCACCCAGCTTCTGGAGAGATGACACCCAGAGCTCCGCCGAGTCCGTCGCAACCATCTGGTCTGTCCGTCCTTCTTGCTCGCTACGACGAACGCTCCCGGAACACCCCAGCGACCCCCATCGCCGACTCTGCCACTCCGACGCCGACGCTGGAAAGGCCCGCATACATGGGTGCTCCTCTCTCGATCGTACGGGAAAGCCGCAGCGCATCTCCGACCTCGGAAGAACCGTCGCATTCCAACGAGTCTGTGCCACTTCTATCCGACCTCGAGGCGGGTCACCAGTCGTATCACACGAATGGGCACGCCCAACCAGAACCTGTTGGGAAGCGCGGCACGAGAGGCGCAGTGAAGGATATCGCTCTTCGAATGTCCAAAGGTTCTGGTCCTGTGCTCAAGGACGGTCTGAAGTCAATCCCTGCCGTCATCCTCGGCACGCTCCTGAACATTCTGGACGGCGTATCCTGTACGTCAGAGACCTTCTATCACACACGCGAGGTTCAACTGACCTTTTCCTAGATGGGATGCTCATCTTTCCAGCTGCCGGCGTGTTCACGGGTCTCGGGGGAGCTGGTGTATCGATGTTCTTCGTCACGTAAGTCCGCATACCCGGGTTCTCTATAACATTGTGTGACAGGCTTCGTCTAGTGCGGTCGTTACGCAACTCATATACTCGGCTGGTGCGAGCGGATTCGCTGGAGGGAATGGCAGTATGATGATCGAGGTTGTTGTGAGTAATATGCTCGCCCCATCATACTCTTTGCCCCTTAAAACATCGCTCTGCAGCCCTTTTTTCATCTCATCGCAAACCAGATAGCAGAAGACGTTGGGGAGGATAAACCTCACGTTGTGATCGCTACCACGATGGTCGCATACGCCTTCTCTTCCATTCTGACTGGTAAGTTGATCATCAGGTCGTTTGAGTACACCATCTGACACCCTCACAGGCATCACATTCTTCCTTCTCGGAGCGCTGAGGTTGGGTTCGCTGATCGGATTCTTTCCGCGGCATATCCTCGTAGGGTACGCCATAACGACTGCATATATGCGGCACTCTTCACTAATACGTTACATTCATAAGATGCATAGGCGGCGTCGGCGTCTTTCTGGTCATCACCGGGTGAGCACAAACATTGTCTTGTTATCTGAATGTTTCAGAGTCTCTAATCCCGGTTTATGATTAGGCTTACCGTCAGTACGGGGATGTCAGACGATGATTTCTCGCTCTCCTTGGGGACGTTCAAGTTCCTGGTCCTGAACGCGCACAACCTCGTCATGTGGCTGCCCGCATTCTTCCTTGCTGTGTTACTACGCGTTATCACGCACAAGTGGGATCACCAACTCATATTCCCCATATGTGAGTCGTAACACATTGCTGCATAGCACTGCTGGAACGTGGCTGAGATGTTCTACCTTCCTAGATTTTTGCATTATTCCTGTGATCTTTTATATCGTCGTCGCCGCAGGTCATCTTGATCTTGTAGCACTTCGGGAAGCGGGCTGGCTGTTCGACATGGGCACCTCGAAGGAGCCGTGGTATCACTTTTACTCGCTGTACGGTGCGTGGGTAAAAGTCGCTTCTCTATGAGCGTACAACTCACACATAGGGCTTAGACTTCAAGGCGATGGACTGGTCGGCGTTCTGGGCGACCATGCCTACGCAATTTGCTTTGTAAGTGGTATAGATTGTTTGACGAGGTGGGCGGTCTAGCTAATTTAGCGAGACAGGTTGTTCTTCAACATCTTGCATCCGCCTCTCAACGTGCCCGCATTGGGTGCGTTAGCCGACCGTACGAATGATTAGTGTGGTGCTGACATGTTCCAGCTGTCTCGCTGCACCACGATGTCAACACTGACAAAGAACTGGTCGCGCATGGGTACTCCAATTTGCTTGCAGGCCTTATTGGCACAGTGTAAGCAGCATCCGTGCTCTCCGTGATACAAGGTCTAGTTCGCTCACGGCCACCTGATTTGCAGTCCTAACTATCTGGTATACGTCAACACGTTGCTGTTCGTACCCGTCCATCACGACCCTACTACGACGATAATTAAGGCATATATGCAGGTTCTACCGGGTAGGAGGCGACACCCGCGTCTCTGGCTTCCTCCTCGCAGGTGCAACCACGGTGCTCTTGTTGGTCGGGACTGGGCCGATCGCATATATACGTAAGTAAATCGACTGTGTCAGGTTGTTAGGACGCTGACATGTGGGCCTTCATGTGCAGCCATCATGCTAGTGGGCGCACTCATCTTCGTGCTCGGTATCGATCTTGTCAAGGAGGCTCTCTGGGACACGCGGCATCGCGTCAGCACCTCTGAGTATATCACCATCGCGAGTATCATGCTTTGCATGACCGTGTGGGACTTCGTCACCGGCGTTCTCTTCGGCATCGTCGTCAGCTGTACGTTTACCGCGCAAACATCCCACGTCCATCGCTGACAGCTCGCCAGGCATATTCTTCGTCGTCCAGAGCTCGCAGCGTCGGAGCATCCGCGCGTTGCACACGGGCGAAAGCGTCATGTCGACCGTGCGCCGCCCAGGCGCGCACCGCGCATACCTGCGCGAGGTGTCTAGGCAGACGACCATCCTCCGCTTGCAGGGCTTCATGTTCTTCGGCACGATCGCACACGTCGAGGAGGCGATCCGGGCGCTACTCGACGAGCCCACGTGGCGCCGGAGCCCGATCCGCTTCCTCGTGCTCGACCTGTCGCTCGTGGCTGGTGTCGACATGAGCGCCGCGGAAGCATTTGTGCGCGTGCGCCGACTGCTGGCCGGGAAAAAGGTTGTGTTGGTTCTGTGTGGGTGCACCGTTGACAGCCCGGTTGGACGCGGGTTGGGCAACGTAGGCCTGTTGGAGATGAGTGGCGTCGAGCTGTTCGAGACATTCAGCGATGCAGTCGAGTGTGAGTTTTGCTTTACCGTAGCTCAACGGCGCGAACATCTTGCTGATGCCTGCTGGTGCGTAGGGACGGAGAACATCTACTTGAAAGCGTGGTTCAGAGCGCAGAAGACCGAGACTCTTCCAGTCGGTGAGTAGGATTTACTTGGCTTCACCATGCCTTGTGTCTGAATATGCGTGCAGCTTTACCCGGTCGGCAAGATGATGTGATTCCTTTCCACGGGTCGGTCATCGACAGTCCCAGGAGAACAGCGCTCGTGGATGCCGGTTGGCGGACGATTGCTCGGGGTATGCTCTTCCGAACGTATCTTTCACGCGTGCTGTGCTGACGTTGATCTTATAGACCACAGTCCTCCCGATCCGCTGGATGCCCGAGAACCATTCACCACTCTAGTTCGCGCCTTCTCGTCCTACGAACCGATCGACCGGGACACCTACGCGCCGCTCATCCCGTACCTCTTGCGCATGTCCGTCCCCGCGGGCACGGTGCTGTGGAACCAGGACGATGCCCCAGACGGGCTGTACATCGTCGAGTCGGGCATCCTGCGCGCGACGTACCGCTTCGCGGACCCGACGCCGCCGATGGTCGAGTCCATGGTTCCCGGGACGATCGCAGGCGAGTTGTCCGCCTTGTCTGGGCTGGAGAGAAATGCGACGTGCGTGGTGGAGCGCGCGGCGGTAGTGTGGAAGCTGAGTGGGGAGGACCTGGCGAGCCTCGAGGAGGCGCACCCGGAGCTTGCACGGGCCTTCACAAGACTGGTCCTGAAGGGTAACTTTTGTCTATCGCGAATCTTGAGCGTCGATACTGACCGCTTTTTACAGTGGCGAAGTTGGATTACGATATTCTCATCACGGCATTGGCCACAAGACAATAGCGCTCTGCGCAACGGACGATTACACACACATATACACAATCTAGCGACTGAGGCTGTAGCAATAGACCTAGATGCGATGCTCATTATACCTACTATAAACACGACCTCTTGCATACACTTCGCAACATTTTGAACGTTGCACACCTGCCGGAGTTATTTCCAGTAACACGAAGACATGCTGACCGCTGATGTGTTCACCTTTACGTTCGAGGCACACTGTAGACGTTGCGCGACAGCTCGTGGCAGTTGGTTGTACGAGCGCAAGGGGGGAATATCAGTACATGTTGCGAAGGGTACGTAGCACAGGTCAGACTGCGTCATTCTCGACAAGCTTTCCGCAGACGATGTATTTGCTGGAGAAATGCTCCATCCAACCTGGCGTGGCGTCAGCAGCCGCAACATGATATACTGAGAGAAACTCACCCTTCATGTTCTCGCTGCGAACCAGATCAAAAGGGTCAGTAAGGTGAGGATGGCCAATATTTCCAACTTACATCTCCTCGGAAGTGAGGTCGTCGAGCTTGTCCAGAGGTTGGTCGATAGGTGTGAGCATTTCTGTCCGGGGACATGAGCAAACTTAAGGTATATGCGGTCTTGGACGCCATGAATGCACACCTTCATCGAAAGACTGCTTCGCCATGCCGCGGGACGCGTCGCGTCCTGCAAAGTTGGCGTACATGCCGTCTTGCAGAGCGTAAGATACGACCATCCATGTATCTTAACGAGTACTCACTCGGTCCGTAGAAGTTCCTCCCCGCCGTCACATCATACACCACACCCTTGATTGCGAGCAGAATACGCTTCCCCTCCTGCCCGTTGAACGGGGAGAGGGTCTTCGGGGTATACGTCTGGTAGAGCAGCGTCGGCGGGTGCGCCTTGGGCATCCAAGTGTACCCATTCTTGAACTCGTTCGGGACCGTCTTGGGCACCGAGCTCGACGGGTAGATGATCCGCTGGATAGAGTACAAGATATAGAGCAGCAGCGCCGTGTTCACGGGGGTTCCGAGGTCAAACGCCATGGTCGTCGTGGTTGTCGTCGAAGAGGATCAAGACGCCGGACTGTGCGGCGCACTCGGGCGTATGTCATCATCATGGTGAGAAGCGAGCCCGAGTCTGCCGGCGAAGCCTGGCGGAGCGCGTGCGTCGAGCTTGCGGCCCGCCATCATCATGCCCGCGTTGCCCTCTAGTCACGACCTCGATGTTGACCACGATGACCAGGTCATGCCACCGAAATTCTGCCTTTGAGCGGTCCGTACCTGGTCGTCCTGCTGCTTGACTTAAAGGCCACGCCGGCACCAATCATGTCGACGAAACCGCACGAAATCACCCCCGATGAGGGCCGTCTTCTTCGCGACGCTCGCGCTCTTCGCGCGCTCGGCGTGCGCGGCGAGTCTGCGCGTGGCGAATGTTACGACGCTAGGACAGGACCCGCAAACCGTGAACAGGTTGAATGGGGAGTCGTTTCAGCAGGACGCGTTGGTGACATTCAATGGTGAGTAGCCCCTTCCTGTGAATCAGGTGTCCACTAAACCGGTCTTCAGGCTACCAATATGCCGCGTTCTACGTGAATGACGCCGTGAATGCCTCAGTGAGGCATCCGTCGCTCGCGCGTAGGGCTCTGAAGGGAGAGAAGACATCTTGGGAGGCCTTTTCTTTCACGGACTACAATCAAACTGAGGATGATGGGCACGACATGTGAGCATGCCTTCCATACTTTCGCGGGAGACCCTTCCTGAATGCTCTTGCGCCATGCCAGAATATCCCTAGGAATATCTCGCGGGGACGGCACGCTACACATCGGGTTCGATCAGCACGACAACGACTTAAACTACCGCGTTTCTCAGGCAGGGGTAGCCACAAACCCTGTGGGGACAGAATGGTCATCGTCAATATTTGGACCGGTTCTAGTGTGTATATCTCCTTTCGTATCGCACTCTCCATCTGACATTGGTCTGCGCAGGACCATCTCCCGGGATTGGAGTCGCTCGACAAGTCCGTGTACTTCATAAACGTCACGTATCCACGATTCTTGGCGGTCCCGACCTCCCAACAAGAAAGCAACGCAGGCGCGGACCTCGTTCTAGAATTGCGTGTTGGGCGTTCGGGGCTTGGCGACGATTGGCTATACAAATACACACCCAATAAGGGGTGGGGGCAGATTGGCAGATATCTTGAGGTTGGAGAACATTCGTCTTCTGCTGGATAAGTACTCACGAGGCCTCTCCTATCTACAGGGAGTCAACAGTGAGCTGAATCCTTGTGAGGCATCAGGAGCTGGCTAATTCCCCTTGAAGACAACGCATACATCAACGGCATCGACTTCGATCCCCTAGGGAATCTCCAAACCACTTGGTACGTCCTTCGCAATCTTTCACAGGCACATATATTTAATTTTCTGCAGGACATACCGTGACTTCGTCAATGATACTGGCCAAGATGTCGCCGTACAGGCAGGCCCCAATGGTCCAGAGAACGTACGTAGTCGCTCAAGGTCCATAGACGTGTATGGGTACTCACGACGCCTTCCAGAACCACGACATGAACTTCGCGTTCAGCACGGACCTCGGCGAGACGTGGTTGAACAACTGGAACCAAACTATCGCGAACATGACGGCGCAGCAGCCGATCGTTCCGGTCTCCGCTGGTATTACGATCTTCGGTATTCCGAAGTACGGGTGAGTGTATTAGCGTCACCTTCCGAAAATTATCCGTGCTAACGATGATGCAGCGGAATCCTGAACCAGGAAGCACAGACAGTCGATCGCGAAGGTCGTGTCCATGTCCTGAACAGGGAGAATACGACTGGTGTCGAGCAATGGTACGCCCAGACCATCCACCTTCCAAAACACTGCTGACCATCACGTCAGGTATCACTACTGGCGGAGCACGACCGCGCACTGGACACGTACACCGCTTCCTCTCGCTCCGGAGCTGGTCAGCGTGAACAACATTACCAGCACACCTACCGTGATCGGCAAGCGCGGCAAGCTCGCCGCGCCCCCGAATTCGCTGCACGGATCCCTCCTCGCCATCCTCCCGTCGAACGCGCCGAATTCGACGGCAATTACGATCCTGCGCAGCACCGCGGCGGGGCACTTCCGCGACTGGGAGGCGGTATGGGAGGCATCGAGCGGGTGTGGGTGGGAACCGCTCTTCGACAGGTACAGGCTGGACACCACCGCGGGCGGAGATGGGATCTTGAGCTTGTTCTTGGTGAACGGAACCGATATCCAGGTGGTGGATTTCGACGTCGGGGATATCTGAATGTCGAATTACCGTCCGCAGAATGTGAGCGTATACGCTGTCTATATCGCGGTATCGCGAATGCGGTGGCCATCGGGTGCGTTAACATCGTCATCGCTATAGGGTCTTGGACCTTCCAGAAAGTCAGGCGGCATCACACTGCCGCAATGTGGATATCTCGACCTCGTCGATAGACCCAGACAACATGGGCCCGGTGTTTATTCAGTTGCTTGACATTCCCACGACAAATGCGGAACTCCCTTGTTCTCTTTCGGTCTGCAGGCGTAGCATTTTTTGTGCAGGTACTCTGCGACATCCATGTTGCTTCTACCTCCAACACTCCCAAGTTTAGCATATATCCACACGAAGATGATCTCGTAACCTACTTAATGTCACCCCTCTGCGCTACCTAACCTCTGCGTTTACATGGCTTCTCCCCCGACGCTCGCGATACCGCAGCATAACACTCCCGGGGAACTCTTCAACTTCCAAAGTAAGTGAGGTCGTTGCTAGTATGGGCGAATCCCTCACTTACTTCACTGCTTATTACAAGATCAACTGCGTGCATGGAACATATATGCTTCAAGGCTTCCCCCACAAAACGGACATCTCGCCTTCTCTCCCATCCTCAACACAGGAGTTCATGTCAACCCAGTTCCCGCTAGGCCGGGATTACCCATGACTGCCGCACAGGTGTCTGCCCTTCTCTTGGTGGGTTTTCCGGGTGGGTACATTGCACACTTGAGCTGACTACGCTCGGACGGCTTCAGATAGCTTCATATATGGACCCCCTCGATCTCTTCCACCTCGCACGGCTGTGTAGGCCGATGCATGTGGCCCTCATGAAGAAGGCGAATCGTCACGTCTGGAGAGCCGTGCTCAGGAAGTACCCGAGCTTTCCGCCTTGTCCTAGGCATCTCATAGAGCCGTATTACGTCTCCCTTATATATGGCCGAGAGTGCCACGTAAGTCCGCCGACTCACTACCTTGGCTAAGTACGAGCGCTGACACGCTGGTGATGCTCGATAGGCCTGCGGGCAGCACTGCGATGAATTTCAGGCGCGCATGTGGGCCAAGCACGGCTGGCTGCTCTGTGATGTCTGTCTCGAACACAAGTGAGCATGTGCCCCTTTGAGCTCGTTTTATCTTGACGTGGTTTTGAAAGCCTCGTCGACGCGGAGGAGCTTCTGGGTATATACGGCAAGGCCATTCCGGACGGACCCGCGGGCGTGCAGCTGCCCCCACAGACTCCTCGTGACGCCTTGCACTTGCTCCTGCCGCTCAGTAAGCTGCACACATCCTTCTATGGTCTTTGCGCTGCGCTGATCATGGCGAGTAGGCGGCTCTGACTCGAGAGGTGACGTGAAGGTCGACTACTACTACAGACCCGAAGCAGAAACGGTCATATGGCAATACATACACCCCATGGAGGCGCTACTTCGTCATCCGGGTTCGGAGACAGTCCGGAATATGATGTTCGAATCCCGCGTTCGCCATGTCCGCCATGTGGAGGAGGTGAGCGAGATGTCCTGGAGAATTATTGTCGCGTATGTTGATCTGTGCAGTTCGCGGATGACATAGTGGACTGCTTCGTAGCAGACACTGAGTCCTCGCTGTTTGACGTTCCAACGCTGAGAGAAAAGTGAGTGCAGCGGCCCACCATCCACTATATCAGCGTCCGAAATGTTTCTCCTGACCAGGATCGTGGACTCGGTGGACATTAAGGCGCGTGGATACGAGCTAGAAGATCTCCAAAGGCAGAGACACACCTTCAGCCATGACAAGTTCCTCGACCAGTTGCTCACGGACGAAGGTGAGACAATTCGAGTACTGATGTGTGTGTGGCCGCATGCACGCGAGGTTAACACCTTTTCAGAGGTGTGGAAGGATGCAGAACCACGTATATGGCAGGTCCTACCTGACAAACGGTCGGCGCGCATCTCTCAGAAGTTTCTTGACGGCGAGGAGCACGTTACCCTCCTTTGTGAGGAGATGGTCGCGGGGATGCCGCTGAGCGAAGAGCAGCGCATGCAGCTGCCCAACCAGTGCCATATGGCTCTGCCGCATTGTCTGACTCAGCTCCGGCTGGAATGCGATGAGCCGCCGACGCGAGAGCAGTTCAAGACGGTTGTTCCAGCGCTCAAAGACGCCATCGACACGTATATAGCTGCGCTTCCCGGCACATTCCTCGTTGCTCTCAACGAATTCTTCGATCGAAACGCGGTGCTTTTGCGCGACACACCCCTTGCGCCGGAGCCGGAGCCAGCGAAGACGGCCACACGGCAGGCATCCGACCGTATTTCAGGATGTGATATTCATGTTATAGCCGATCAAAGCGGTTACCTTTGTGCAGTGTATGTCAAGGCTATCCCATGTGGTAAAAGCTAACATATCGAAAGGGTATTGCACGCCCATCACATGCTGTGCGCGCTAAAATAATTTAACTGATAAGCGCTTAAGTTATTTGGACACCGCTTTGCGCGCTAAACTCAAATTAGCGCCGTTTTCACTGTGCGCAGCACGTCATGGGGATGCGATATCCTTGTGATATCTTAACTTTCACTGAGTGAGATAACCTTGATATACACTCAACAAAGGTAACCGACTTACTCGGCTTTAACATGAATTTCACGTCCTGAAATACGGTCGAATGCCCGCCGTG